>JAQIXA010001223.1:0-27189 GCA_034699045.1 Nanhermannia cf. coronata Gr-Ori-00579 | reverse complement strand
GGAACTTTTAAGATATGCTTCGATGATAAGATTGCAAACCTTTCTTCCGTGCGTAGCACGGGTGAACCTGCTAGTTTAGTAAATAATTACGTACGAAAATAAAATACCTGGTACCTTTTTGTAAAATATATCTAGTATAAATAGGTAGATATTATAGTTTATAATGACTTATTATTATTATTCATTTTCATTTTCAACTAATATTAGGGTGCTTACAAATACATTTTTGACACAAATTTAATACTAACTAATACCTATCTATAAACATTGGCAGGTATTTTTACTACCTACAGATACCTACGAGTATAAAAAAAAATCTGAATTCTAGTAAGTATAAGTAGGGTACGCTATAAGTATGTGCTATAGCTATAATGTACGTATAGGTAAATGCAATAGGTAATGGTAATTAATCGTAAGTAAGTACCTACACCTACCCTATCTAATTTTTAATATGTAGGGTACTTAGGTAGGCAAATAACTAATAGTTAATAATAAGTAGTACATAGTAAGTTACTAGTCAAAAATATATTTGCAAGCGTGTAGAATGTAAAATTTAGTTAAATGATCTAGTTTCGTGAATAAATAGCGAGCTTTTGAAAAATTTTTACGAGAAAAAAATGAGAACTATAAATACTTATAAATCTAGTAGGTAGTAGGTAAAGAATACATGTTTCATTTTAATCTTTTTTAATTTCATAAAAGAGTCATCGACATCGGCAAATCTATGGTATAAAGCACTTAAATTATTTTATTACTCAAAATAAAAATAATAAGTATCTCTTATCTATATGCTAAATTTTTATTTATAAATGTAAACAGTACAGATACTTTTATGGTCATAATATAATACTACTGATATATCATCGAATTATACAGTAATAAGGAAACTCATTTTTTCAAGAATTTTATTCGGTTTTTTTGAAATGATGAAATTTATGCCATTCGAATTCCAAGCTATTAAATTTAATAAACACTTTTAGCTTCTCGGCAAATAATCAAAGAAAATTTTTTAGGTTAGATAAATAATGTATAAAATATGTCTCAATTTCTCAAGATATATGTATAGAAATGTAAAGTATGTAGGATACTTAAATTGCTTGTTTATTGGATAGGTTAGCTGTCACACTTTTAGGTAAATACTAAACTAAATAGGAAATTTTAGCTTAAAAATTAGTGCAAATTACTTCAAATGAATATTATTTGGCATTTTTGACATATTGATAGTTGATTGAGAAAACCGACTATTATCGTGGTTAGTTTAGTAGTAATAATTTTGAACCAGAAAGGTAAATTATAGTTAAATAATCCCTGTAAACTGACACAAAATATAGATATACCTACCCTAAAAATGTAAATGTATTTTTTATCTCAAGGTGTTGACAAAACAATTGTTCTACTTTTTATCTACATTATTTTACATGTAAATGTAAATAGAGAGATTAATTGTAGTAAATTGCATATAAATCATGATTACAATTAGATAATCAAATTAGATTTTGGCTTTTCTATACTTCAATCAGGGTATGAATGTATGATAGATAGAAAACAAATCATTAATCATAATTTTTAAATGTAGGTAGGTACTTTTTTTACTGGTAATTTCAATAGGTTTTTATTAGAAAAATTTTCTGTAAAGTAAAAACACATTTTATGAGTAATTAAATATTTTTTAAGTACCTAATATTAATTGGGTAGTAATTTTACTCTCTATTGAATTGATATTCCATAGTTCATACCAAATCTAACTTTATAAGAATCAACATTAAATTTTGAGTGTAAAAAATTCATAATGACTATTGAAGAAAGTGACAATTTCAAGAAAAAGAATCTCCAGTTGGTGGTAAGTATTCATTTTAAAAATTAGAGAATTTAGGATTTTTTTGTCCAAAATTCTTAGATTTCCTGATTTTTGAATAGATTTTGTATAGTATTTCAACCTGTTTGAATCTATTATAGGTAGGTATTTATACTTTAGCATGGTCATGTATGTTAATGTTGGTCTTTGGTCGAACTTTTTCGAAAATAATTAAAAATTTGGAACAAATTCAAATTTTGAGATTTCGATTTTTTGAGATAGGGGTAATGGAGTCCCGAAAGATCAGGGCAACGAAAGAGCAATTGCGTGTTACGCGAATGTTTGACCTCTGACATTTTTGAAAATCACAAAATATGATCATTTTGTTACAATCTCCAATCGTAAAAATTATAATTATATATAGTTTTCAATTAAAAAAGATATTTAAATAAGTTAATTTAGACCCTAATTTCAATCTTTTTTCCAACTTTACATTTCGAATGACCTGACCTTGCATGCATTGCTGATAAAATTAATTATGTCATATTTTAACACAATGACTTATTGTTAGTAAAAGAACAAAATTAAAAATATTTAATTTTACCTTGCATATTAAGATAATTAAATTAATATTTATAAATCGGTTGGGGGGTCGAAAGAACAACTTTGTGGGTAACGAAAGAACAACAAACTTATTCTGCATTATTTATGGAAATAGCCAAACCTTACGATCAAAAATACCTCACAAGGTCTGGAAAAGGAATAAATGTAATTGGCTACAGCTGAGGTCACGCTCGCCCAATAACTGGGCGAGCGAAGCGAGCCCTTACCATTCAACTTTGCTTGCACTTTGTCTGTATGTCTGTCTGTCTGTTCGCGGCATAACTCAAAAACTACTTGACGGATTTTAAACAAACTTGGTATGAAGGACCCTTATAGGGTCTAGTTGTGCATGCTCGATAAAAAATTCAGATTGCCCCACCTCTTGGGGTCATGGGGCCCTTTAAGGGTCTCCCATATTTATCAAATGGGGTTTAAGTGGCCTTAGGGGTAATCGATGACGGAGATTCTGAATTTGATATCGGTTTGACCCGGGAGTTGACCTTTGACCCTGAAAATTGACCTTTGAACCCGATTAATGCTATAACTTGAGATTTAAAAGGTTATCGATGACGGAGATTCTGAATTTGACATCCATTTAAACAAAAAATTGACCTTTGATCTTTGACCCGGTATATGGGGCAACTTGAGATGCCTTCATCGCTTTGCCCGCCCAATTAATAATCAACTTCTAATAAGTTGATTAAAGACTAGTAACTAGGATATAATAAACGCACTAGAAATCGATTATAAATTGGACATTGGGCGAGCAAATCGGTAAAAGTATCTCTAATTGCCCCATTCTCAGGGTTCAAAGGTCAATTTTTAGGTTAAATAGATGTCAAATTCGGAATCTGCGTCATCAACTATCTCTAGAACCATTCAAATCATATTTTGACTTTTTCCCATTTGATTAACATAGAGAATACTTAAGGGGTCCAGAGTCCAGGGTCCCTTATGACCCAAAGTAGGGCAATTAGAAATTTTTGTCAACATGCACAACTAGATCCTGTAAGGGTCCTCCATGCCAAAGTTGGTCAAGATCGGTCCAGTTTTAGAGTTATGCCGCGAACAGACAGACACGGACAAAGTGCCAGTAAAGTTGAATAATAAGTGCCTGCTTCGTTCGCACAACAACAATAACCACAAGAACAACAATCAACAACGATTCCAGCAACATTAACTTCAATTACTGCAACTCTAACGTCAATATCAATATCACCAGCAACATAATTTAGCCTTTTTTAAAAGTTGCTCTTTTATCCCCCTTTAGTTGTTCTTTCGCTACCTGGTAGGGTAGCGAAAGAGCATAATTTCTTTAATTAATATTTTAATTTTTTTATAATTAAAAGTTAAACTAACGATTTCTTTCGTATTATATTTTGAAATATCTTTAATTGTATTAAAAATTAAAAATGTCTTGGCTTAATTAAAATCATTAACCGATGAGTTAAAAAATAATTTTGTAAAAAGTTGATCTTTCGAGGCTCCAATACCCCTACCTATATGTTATAATAACCCAAAAAGACTCATTTTTGTCTAAAATTATTATGTATACTGTACCAGTGGCCAGTGACTAAATGATCATTATTATAATCTAGAATTTTGTGACCAATTTGAGACCAGTGTTTGTGTTTGATGAGTAAAAATATATACTGTAAAAATACATTTTCCAGTTAAATTCAGTGATCTAATTGTAATTCAATATTTGATTTTAATTATTTTCTAAATATTTTTTGATAGAGGTTGACTGAAGTCTCTGGAAAAGTAAATGAGGGTTTTGTAAATGATGAGCCATCAGGCTTGGATTCGATTAATGGAGAAATCAATCAAATTCAAATTGTAAGTAAAATACCTACCTACCTTGCATTAAAAAATGTTTTTATAAAATGTTTAATTTTAGGTGGAAAAGACTGAAGATGATCGTGATGAATGGAATAACCCTATTGAATTTTTGCTTTCTTGTATTTCAATGTAAATTTTAGGAAATTTTTGCATACAAAACTAGTATGGCTTTTTAAATTGTTTAAAAATTGTAGGTCTGTTGGTTTGGGAAATGTTTGGAGATTTCCCTTTGTAGCGTATGAAAATGGTATTAAAATCCAAAATATTGAAATTTTGAAATTTTATGAATTTTTATATAAAAATTCTTAGGTGGAGGAGCTTTTTTAATCCCTTATTTAATAATTTTGACTTTAATTGGAAGACCTATTTATTTTTTGGAACTAATTATTGGACAATTTACTAGTAAGGGACCGGTCAAATGCTGGGAAATATCTCCAATTTTTAGAGGTAACAAAATGTTCAATAATTTCTAAACAACTAAAAAAGCATACTCATTTTTATTTTTTTGAATCAGGTGTTGGATATGTCAGTGTACTGTCTGCAGGAGCTATTACAACAGTAATAAATATTATAATTTTTGGAAAAGTTGATATCATTTATTAAAACACGATTAATTTTTCAGTACTATGTCTCAATTATGGCTCATACAATGTTTTATTTTCTCAACTCGTTTTCGAGTACACTTCCCTGGACTCAATGTCAGAATTATACTGACAAAATTAATTGTCAGAACAATTCAGATATTTCAAGCAAAATTTCAAACTCAGAACTGTATTATATGTATGAAGTTCTTAAGAAAAAGGATTCGATTGAAGATGGAATTGGATTTCCTGTATTATAATTTCCACCTTTTATCATTTCAAATTTTTCAAAAGAATCTCAAATTTTTATGTTGACAGGAATGGAGAATGACCCTTTGTTTACTAGGTTCCTGGCTCTTTCTTGTAGTTACTCTAATTAAAGGTAATTATATTTCAATTGTACTCTTATTACATAATAATTAAAGCCCATTTAAATTTTTTCTATTTTGATTTAGGCGTACAAAGTTCAGGTACTTAATTAAAGAGAAAATTTTTCAAATATAAAAGTCTAGAGTCTAGACTACTTGCGATTTTTTAGGAAAAGTTGCCTACTTCACTGCTATTTTTCCATACATTGTGATAATCATCCTATTGATTCGAGGTGATCATTTGATATTCAAGCTGTAGGCTGTAGCACCTATATCTGATTCTAATTGTACCTAATTTTAATTTTATTAGGTGCGACACTTGAGGGGGCAAAAGATGGAATCATTTATTTTCTCGAGCCTCAATGGGAAAAATTAAAGGATTTCAAAGTAAATTACACAAGTACTGATATTATATTATAATTATACAGGAGACAATTTGCTTTCTTTTTCAATATAGGTTTGGTATCAAGGTAATGTATCCGATATTTGAGATATTTTTATAGATTGGCTCATTTTTCATAATAATTTGTGTAGCTGTGTCCCAGTGCTTTTTCAGTTTAGGTACTGGAATGGGTGTTATTGTTATGTTCGGATCGTATAATCCTTTTAAGCATAATGTTTACAGGTTTGTCCAAAAATATTAATATAAATCTTATTAAGAATTATGTGTAGGAAAGTTATTTGATTGATACTTTGTTCTAATTTTATATAGAGATGCGATGATTGTCAGTCTTATGGATACCTTTACTTCTATATTAGCAGGTATATAGATAAAATTAAACTTTTAAATGATATCTTGAACACATTTATAAATTACACTAGGAACTACAATTTTTGCAATTCTTGGCAATTTGGCTCATGAAAGTAATACAACTATATCCGAAGTTAGTAAATCAGGTGCCGGCTTAGCCTTTATTAGCTATCCTCAGGCAATTGGATTATTTGATTGGGTTCCACAGGTATGAATTGAAATTAAAGACTAAATCTTTAATTAATAATATAAATGAATTATAATAGCTTTTTGCAGTTCTATTTTTCTTAATGCTGTTTACACTTGCGATTGGTAAACCTTATATGACAAGTTTCTGAATCTTTATCAACTATGAAATTCCGAGATTCTTAAATTCTTGAATACTATACTGACTCTGAATGTTAAAATTTTGTTTTATATTTTATAGGAACAGCGGGTGCTCTCACGGGCGGTAAGACGTGACATTATTAATATTTATTTTGATTTAAAAGTTAATTTATATGAATTTTAGGTGTTATCACAATCATCTGTGATAATTATCCACAATTAGCTAGATGGAAAGTCACGATTGTCGTTTGTATAATTGGATTCGCCATTGGATTAATTTATGTTACACCTGTAATATTTCACTAACTCCTTTTTATGAACGATTTTTTATATATATTAATATTTAGGGAGGTCAGTGGATGTTAGCCCTTGTCGAAAATTTTGCTGGAACTGGGGTTAGATTATTAACTACTTAAGATTTTAAATAACTATCGGTAATAATACGAGTACTAAGCTTGGTATGCTAAATGATTTTTGAATTTTAGGTGATTTATATTATGGCTACAATTGAAGTTATTGGGATCATGTGGGTCTATGGAATGCAGAATTTCCTCAACGATATTCAATTTATGCTTGGCATTAAAATTGGATGGTAAAAATTTACCTGATTATTTTGTACATTTTTTTAATCAATTGATTTATAAATTATCAAGGTATTGGTAAGTTAACATATGATGTTTTACCTAGATTTTACCTATTATAATTTTTAAAATTTTTATTTCTCTGCTTTTTTTCAAGGATCATATGTTGGGGTCTTATAACCCCCGTTTTATTGATTTTCATATTCTTCTATTATACATTTACATCTGAAACTTTGACATTTGAAGATAAAGATTATCCAGAGATTGCTTTAAGTATTAAACCTATAACTTTAATAACGATTAATTACTTTGTCTTTATACCTACATTTCTTATTATTCCTTAATTTTTAGTACTTGGTTGGTTGATTTATGGCTTACTACTTTTCATTGTACCTGCAGTAGCTATGTATAACTTATATCAATTAAAATCTGGAAATACTTTTCAAGTAAGTAAATTATCGATACAATTACAATAGGTACAACTTCTGCTGGAACTTTATAATAATTCAATTTCTGAAATGTTAATTTCAGAAAATAAAAGAACTCTCACGACCATCTCAACTTTGGGGTCCTAGGAAAGCAAAAATCCATGAAGAATGGAGAGAATACAAAAAGGGTGCAAGAAAAACTCTCAAAATTTGGGAAATTATTGCAAAGAAATTGCGATTGGGTTCTTATAAAGTTGATACATTTACTACAAACAATTGATATTTTTAATTTTTATAACTTAATTATCTACCTACACCTAAGTGTTTTAATGAATTTCAATTTCTAGTACCTACATTATATAATTTTCTATTAAAAGTTCTTAAATATTCCTAATTCTGAATATCTAAATCCATTTAGATTTAGAAGCCTATAAAACGTTATTACTGGACTAGTAGTTTTGTATTTAAAAAGCTAAGTATTGTGTTTACACCTATAAGTACCTAAATAGTACCATAATAGTTAGAGGTTTTCTTGCGTGTTTTTAAGTACCTATGCATTTTATACCTATATTTGCATATGCATTCTTACCTACATATGTATATTTTACATTAAAAATTTCTTTTTTATGTCAAGGATAAGTTTACTATAAGAAATGTGAATGGGTTATATAAGAGGTATATCTATCGATCTTAACAAAACTTTACCTTGAATGAGTTACATATACATAGTTTGTACCTGTACCGTACAAGTAGTAAGAATTATGTACTTGAATACGAATATTGTATCCTGTAGGGTATACCTATTTCTAGATAAAAATTATTATTATTCGCTTATTACTCGTATTTTTTTAAAGAAACATCAGTATTACTTTGACTTGACTGAAACTAGCAAAAAGAATTTAGTACAAAAGTTAGTTAAATGGGCTGCAGTATATCAGTAAGTTTCCAAAATTATTACTTAAAATTAGTATTTTTTAAAATATTGTGTAATTTACACAGGCTATAAGGGGCAAAAAGATGTCTGTTCAGTCTGTCGAAATGTCTCATGAAATTGACCGAAAACAAAATCAATTTGACAAATTTCAAACTGCTACATTTGGAGGTTTGATTAATGAAAAATTGGCATGAATTTGAAGAATTTATCAAATTTTAATAAAGGATTTTTTAAATTAATTCTAGTTGCTTGTTTTTGGGCACCTGAATCACAATTTGGATCTTTTGATGGGGTTATCAGAACAAGAGTTGGATTCGCTGGAGAAGGGTTTGTCCAAAATTCTTAGATTTCCCGATTTTTGAATGGATTTTGATTTTGACTAGTATTTATTTCAACCTGCTTTAATCTATTATATGTACTTTGTACTTTATTGGTATTTTATGTAATTTGTAAATATATTTAGACGTGATAGTATGGAAGCAGTTGAGATGGATTTCGACCCAACGATTATATCATTTGGTGAATTGGTGCAAAATTTTCTGAATATGAACTGTACAAAGGTACCTACATTTTGACACAATTTTGCTCTTAAAAATTGAATTTTTTCACCATCATTTAAAAATATTCAATAAAGTTAAGCATTTTTTGGGGTAAAATTTTGCAAAAATTATCTTATGCTTGAACTTTATAAAATTTATACACAAAATTGGTCAATTATAGTTCTCTTCTGTTAAGCTTAAACTTGGCAAAATTCCCTAATTATTTAATTTTTTAGGGTAAAAGTGCTTTAGTATTCGCTCGAGATTCTGATCAAAAAAGAATTGCAGAAAATTTACTCAAGGATTCCAAAAATGTCCGATTAGCTTCTTACACAGGATTTTATAGAGCTTCCTAGTAAGTTTTTATTTTTAAAATATACCTACACAATAATATCTAGGTACCTATTCTATGGTACCTTACACTTTACACTATATTTAAATTTTTTATATTTTAGTGATCATCAAAAGTACATTCTACAAAGATATCCTGAGATTGTCAAATCACTAAATTTTCAAAAAGGTGGTGAAGAATTGATTCATTCACATTTAGCTACAAAATTAAATGCCTATCTTGGAGGTAATGGAAATCGTAGACAATTTGATTCAGAAATTCAAAATTTTGGCGAGATTGAACCAAAAATTCTACAAATGGTTCGAAATCAAATTAGGTAGATAGGTTTTCTATATTTATTCGATTTTTTTTACTATTTATACTCTTGTAAACTACAAAAATGAAATAAATAGGTTTCAAATACAATTTAGATTACAATTTTTTGGTGTATTTTTGAATATTAGAGATTTATTTAAGGTTAAGATTAGTAGTACAATTAATAAGTATAGGTAAGGTATAGGTAGCAATTAAATGTATTCGAAAAAAGGCATTATAAATCAGAATCAAAAAGTTAGAAAAAATTCAAAAAAATCATTTGACAAATAATTTATAGGATAAAGGTATAAGGAATAGTACTCGAAGTATACGAGTTTTTATTTTTTTTCTGCAAATTATTGCAATTTTTGGATTAAAAAGTACTTGGGAATTTTTGCACAAAATTAATTTGAATCTATTTAATCTCCTCAGCATAATTATCGGGATAAAGTCCAATTACATTGTCCTTTTTTCCTGAAAGTTTCAAAAAATAATCACTCAGAATTAGTACCTATACTGAAGTTGTAATATAAAAATTGCTTTTGTAAAAAATGAAATACCTTTGCACCATCCGTTCCCATCTGCATCTTCCAGTTTTTCAAAAACATCCCCTAAAATTAAAATACGGATAATTTCATTTAAATGAACTACATACTATGAATCCTATAATATTTATTTTACTGATATTTTTTTACTGACTATTTTTCAAGGTTCTACTCTACCCCCCTCTGTATCTGTATTAGGGGTAGATATTTCTGAAACATTTTAGAAAAGTTCTACTTTATCCTATTTTCTAAAAACACGGATAAACTACAAAACCGGATTTTCTAGAATTTCATTTTCAATGATCTTTGATAGACATTTAGCAAAATTTTAAAATTCCTTACCTTTTCTAAAGCTCAATTCGTCATCCTCATCAGCAATATAATCAAATCTGGAAATTTCAAGATAAATTATTAGATAAAACGATCAAGTTATGCAATCCTGTACATACAGAGCTCGGACTAGAACTCCTTCTGGATCTTCTGAATTATTATTATTTTGTTCTGCCTCATATTCTTCCTCCTCTTCAAATGGATTCGAATCTTGTCTTTTACTAAAATATAAAAACCCTTTTGAAGTTGCCATTTAAAAAAAATTTCAGATTTTTCAGATTTTGCAAAATTCAGAGATTTACTAAACCTCCAGCCAAGATCTGAATTTTGACCTATACCTATATGAATTAATTTTTGTGATAGAGTAATTGTAACTTACTGATGATGATTATTGGTTCGTTCATTGGTCACAGTAGTAATTGGCTCAAAATCTGTGAGGATTGTCTCGCGTTTTTTCCTACTTGCAAATTTTGACAGACTTGAGGGTCTCTCCTCAAATTCATCTAAAGATCCGCCAAATCTTTCCTTTAAAAAATGCAAACAAAAATAGATGTTAATCAGGATAGTTATAATAAGTCAAATTAGATTAGATAAAAAAATTAGGCAAAAATACCTCCATTATCTCATCATTCATTGTTTTCTGTTTGATTAACGTAATCTTTTCTGTCCCTGATTTTGTATTGCGAGATATTTTATTTAATTTTTCTATATACTCCTATAGAACATTTAAATAGCAATATATAGTTAATTAGTGCCCTATTTAAAGACATAAATCATTAAAAAAAAGTAGTTTTTTACTTCAAATATGGGCCAATCCATAGGCATACTTGCTCCATGGGTATTCGACCACCATCTTAAATCTTTATCATCATCTGCATTGTCAATCGTATGGTGAAATTCATCGTAAATATGGGGAAGCCTTCAAAAAATCATTTGTAATTAATCAAAATCTAATAATTTGAGCTAGAAATTAAGAAAATTTGCTAAAAAATTGAAAAAAATTTTTGCATTGTATTTGCATTTGCATTGAAAATTTGCATTGTATCCTAGCCAAGTTGTCCAAAAGCTTCAAAATTTTGAGCTAAATATGACTTCATAAAATGACTTGAATGAAATCAAAATTGATCCAAATATTTGCACAAATATTTGTCCAAAATTTTGGCACCCTATGGTCAACTTTTGTACGACTTGGTCAAGTAAAAATCTTGAAATATTCAAGATTTCAAGATCTTGAAAAAAGCTAAGTTTTAGAAGATTAGTAGGAAATTTTAGAATTTAAGAATTTTTCGAAAAATTATTGAAATTTTTTGAAAATTTCATCGATTTTTCATAATTTATAGGCTTACTCTGGTCTGACTGAAATATTTAAACATTTATGAATTGAAAAAAGTGCATCTTTGAAAAAAGTCAATCTCTTTCTTTCCACTAGAAATCAAAAAAAGAATAATGTAAAATTTTGAAATTTTTGATTTTTAGAAAAATTATCCCTTACTTTCTTGACATTGTTCAAAAACCACTTTCATATTCTCAGTATAAGCTGGATTCATTTGTGAAATCTCTTCTATACTCTCTTCATACTTCTTTTTTGATTTCTGACGATCCTCTCGACATTTTTCAACTTTATCTTTCAACTTTCTCAACTATCAAAATCCAAAATTTTATCAAAATTTTTAAATTTTTACAAATATAGTTTATAGTACATGATCTTGAGATATGGCAGAGTCATTATTCGCATTTCGTTCATTATTTTTGGCGGTATTTTCAGCTTTACAAGCATTCTGATAATCATTCTTGAGTTTGTTGACCTTGACAAGGACTTTGGCCCAGGGTTTCTGAGCTGCTTTGAAACTATCTTCGAAATCTTTCTTCTCTCGTAGACTCAAAACTGACTATTTAAATTGAACATAGAAATTAATTAATTTTGCTAAAAATAGTATGATTTAGTAGGGTACTTTATGGAAATTCTCTTTTTGCCAAGCTTTGATTTCACCAATGACATCATTTTCAAGATCTTCTTTGAGGGTCGAGTGCATCTCGCTTATTCGGTCAGCTTCGACTAGTAAAGCTCTCCAAGCTGCTTCAGTTGTCCCATATTCTGGACCTAAAATTTAAAAAAATGTTTTTTAAACGATTTAAACAAGGTTTTTGAGATTTTTTTGCAAAGATTTGAATATTTATTCAGTCAAAAAGCCAATTTTGACCTGATAAAAGGACATAGTGTATACTAATTTCCCAAAAATCTCAAATTAGGTAAATCTCGATATTTTGATTAAAATAAACTTTACTTTATGCTTATAGATAGGTACCTACTCATAGCCTACCTATCCTATTAATAAAATTGAAAAATGGGTATACTTAATAAATTAAATGTATAAAGAAATCTAGGATTTCAAAAATGTTTGTGATACGAGTAAGAATATCCTACGACTGACTACCTATTGATCTTTCTAATAAAACTTGTAGAAGTTTAAAATTCTCAATTTTTGGGACTTTAGATATTGAACTTTAACCTTATAGTCTCGATATGGCACCTTTAGGTAAAATTTTGCAAATAATTTGAGTCAATTTTTGAACCGATAAGACCTTAGCGTTAGTGCATGATATCTGTATTATACTTATCTAAAATTTCAAACTAACCTTTATCGATGATATCACACCATTTTTTTGACCAATTTTTCAAATTCCTCGAATAACCCCTCTCAATCTCAGCTCTTTCATGAATCAAGTCCATCAAATCATTGCACAATTTGTACCCATCTTCGATTCTCTTCGTAGTTCTAAAAAAATTCAATTTTTTTTAACCTAATTACAGAATATAAAATGAGTATTTTTTACCTTTTGTAATTTCCAGGTTCCCAAAAAGAATCAGAAACTGGCACAACAAGACCTTCTTCAGAATGCTGGCTCATTGCATCTAAAAGCTAAAAAATATTATCAAAATATATTTCAAAAACTATGAGTCTCTGTATTAACTAAAAACTACGTAGAATTTGAAACTTGGGTTTCAATTTTAAAACTAAAAGTAAACAAGAAATAATATTACAGGTATCAGGTAGTAGTAGTCAGTAGTAGGAGAGAGCAGTCAGAATTTCAAAGAACCAAAGATAATTAAAAAAATTTTTATTATTTATTTAGCTATCAAAAGTAGTCATAAAAGTTAAAAATACCTATATAGTACTGTACAGTACTGTTTTTATTAGGCCTATATAACTTGTACAAATTTTAATTGTATTGTGGTTTAAATGCCATAAAAATATACCTATGAAATATTTAATATAATTTCACAACTAACAACCCCCTCAACTTGTCTTATCATCCATAATTTTATCTTTTTAATTCAAGGTAATTATAAAATCATCCAACTACTCCGTATCTACATATCTATCAGTATCTATCTACTAATACTAAACAGTACAAGTAGACTGAATACTGATAGGCAGATTTATACTCATAGATAGGGTAGGGTACGAGTACTCTGATGTTTGAGGCATCTTTTGAATAGTTTATTTAGTTTAAATAATTTAATTATGATATCCGTGAGTTATGACTATGACAAGGTATTTTAGGCATAATAGATATCATTTGAATATGACTTGGATAAACTTGACTTGATTGGAAAATATATAAAAAATATCATATGACAAAATGACAAGAAAACTCTAATAGTTAATTGACTTTAGGAAAAATTTCAAAATCTTTCGACTTCATACAGTAGTAGGTACTGATCTACTAAATATCAGTAAGTACTTTAGTTGATATACAAAAGTATCTATATTTCAGATCTTTATACATAGTCATAGTATATACTTGAAATGTTATTCAAAAAATCCTGGAAAATTTTTTATGTTATGTTTAAGGTACATAATCGAGTTGTTTTTTTGAGAACTTTTAAGATATTTTTATTAGAATATGGAAATTGATATGACCTACATTGTATTCATACATACTCATAGAATAAAATAACAAAAACAAAAACAAGCCTCAATTTCTCTATCTAAATGTTAAAAAACAGAAAAAATTCCTCAATTCATATGCACTATACTATACTCTACTTAAATGTACGTTTTTCAAAGAAAATATTTTTGTAAATATTTCATTGTTTACGCAAAGTTTGATCTAAATTCTAAATTGTTTAATCTAGGTATTTTTTTAGGAATTTGAAATTAGGTTAGTTAATTATTGTCGGTAAATTTAGGCAATTTGTACTACTAGATATGCGATAAATATGGTTATGCTGACATTGTGTAAAAATTAGCTTAAATCTGAAACCTAATCAGCTCAAAATATGATTCAATAATATCCAGATAAAATAATTCTGAATGAATTCGTATGATAATGATAATTGATAATTAAGTTATTTACCTTTGCTTTAAAATATTTACCTATATACATATGTGGACATATATACTAAAGTAGTCAATTATAGTTCGTGGGTACTTTTGCTTGATATAGTAGGGGTAGATTAGGTACAGTTTGGAAATGTTTTTGAAATTTTGAGATAAAGGTTAGTTTTAAGATGAATCAATTTTTATTTAGATCTGAAATTTTTATATCTAGAGATAGCCAAGATTTTCTCAAACAGTTTTAGGTCAAAATTACACCAACAGGTACCAAATTTTAAAAACGATTTCGAATCTATCTCTAATCTACCCCTACATAATGTATCTAAAGATATAGTATAAATTTGTAATATGATACGTACTTATACTGACTCCGATTATTCGTTGGATATTTTAGCTGACAAATTGTCAGATTTCAATTACTTACAAATATTTTGATTAAAAAAGTAAAATGACACTTGCACTCAAAAATTCAAAAAATTCCAAATTTTCAAGAAGTATTTGTATTCTAATTAATAGGTATCTGAACCTGATACTGATAATATAGTATGGTACCTACCTATATTTTATGATAAATATGACTCTGATTGATAGACTGTTAAAAAAAATGAAATCAAATGAAATAAAATGAAATTATCAAAATCCTGCTGGTTTAAAAAATTATAAATAGATAATTTTAAACTTCCTACTATGAGACTGGGTAGATTTAAACTGTCAAAATTTTCAGGAGTTATAAGTGTACGTAGGTAGGTACTTACAAATTATATCATTTCTATTTTCTAACAATAATAAAGTATGGTATTTTAAATCCCTATCTATTTTACTTACGATATCTATACTACAGATAGTATCTACGAGTACATGTACAAGTATCTTATACATATTCCAACATAAATATTTCAAATATTTCCACAGCCACATAAGATACCCTGCTTGATTTCGATTGTTTATTTACACAATTTAAAGTGGGGTTAATAGAATCATTAAATTTCAAGTGTGACACTGGATTTATGAAATTCTGGAATTATATCTATCTAAAATGCCTGTCTAAATAGATAGTACCCTACAAAATGAGGAAATCATTTCAAATATACTGATACAAAGTAGATGTGTTCTGATTTTAATAATTTCAAGTTGTTACTTATAACTATAACTTATTATCTAGACCATATTATCTAGATAGGGTACACATTTTGATAGAATAATTTGATAGAAAAAACTTTAAATCTGGACTTTATCAAATAAGGTTTTGAAATCTATTTATTCTAAAGTTTTCTACCATAATTAGCTAGGTACTCATAATTGAACACTTTATAGTGTTTTAAATTGCAAAAACGCAAAAATAGAGTGAAATAGATATCTCTAGAAAGATGATCAAAAAGTAGTAAATTTCTATATTATCTTAGAACTAAAGGACATTTAAACTAGGTAACTATGCTATAATGTATCTACTCGTAGGTAGGTAAAGGTATTTAGTGAGTACTGATATTGATACAATCTAAAATAACTTGAAAATACCTGTAGAATATAGATTAAGATGTATGCATTTTAATAGCTTAAATTACCTAATTAAGATTTATATCTATACTGTAGATATAATATTTTGAAATCTTACCTTTGAATTGTCGAACTCGTAGGGAAATCCCAAATGTCTAAACCGATTTTTCAATCTATTTTCCAGAATTTTTTGAATTTTTCGATCTTCCCGTGATCTCGATCTTGATTTTGACTTTGACTTTGATTCATGTTTTTGCGAATTTTTGTGTTTATCATGTGAACTTGAATGAGGTTTTCGACTAGATGTGTTGTTCTTTTTTGACTTTAACCTCGATGACCTCTGAGTACTAGTACCAGTATGATGACCTTTGCCATGATCTTTAGTATCTTTACTAGATTTTTTAGCACGATTTACATTCGATCCACTACGATTATGACTATGATTATGACTATGATTTTGACTATGACTTGACCTTTGGCTGTGATTTGATCGATGAGAATGAGAAGAATGACGCGAACTGTGTCTTCTAGGCCTTTCAAGAACTTGACTAATATCAGGAGACATTATTTGATAATTTTTTTCAAAATAGTCATTAGATTCAATTGTAATTGCGGGTTTCGGTTTCTTTCGAATTTTACATTTTTTAAATATCTCTGAAGAATTGTCCTTCTCAAAATTAGTAGCAGATTCTGAGGCACTTTGACCAAGTTCAACAAAACTCGAGTTATTTAAACTATTTAGATCACAATGGCGGTGGTGGTGATGATGTCTATGTCGATGTTCATTTAGTTCAGGCCTAGATGTCGATGAACTTCTCTTATTCACCTGATGATCCTCAAGATCAAGTCTCGAAGTTGATGGAGATCTTGACCTCGATCTTGACCTTGAATTTGAGCCAGGTGACTTAGACCTTGACCTTCTTGTTGGATATAGACTCGAATCACTGTGTTCCAGCACAGCTCTTGAACTCCCTTCAGAGGAAGGTACTGGGGAAAGTCCACATCTCACATTCGAATTTGATGAACAAGTTGAAATTATGTCAGAAAATGAGACTCTTTTACTTTCAGTTGGGGATCTGACACAAAGGATATCCTCAGACGGAGATACTGAAAATTCTGATTCTGAAGGGATTGTCAATGTCGAATTATTAAATGAACTTTCTCTTGATCTGAATAAGATAAAAATAAATTCTCATAATTGGGCTAAAATTAGAATCCAAAATTTAAAAAAAAAACCAACTTTTGTTCATATCGATTACTGGATCTATATACAAGAGAATTACTATGTCCATGAGCCTGAGTATACGGATGAGAATGATGACGATGACCTAGTATTGACCTTGGTGGTGTTGGTGGTAATCTCTTGACTGCTCTTCTCTCATCTAGAAAAATATTTAGATTATAATTTCATGCAGAATTATGCTAATTTTTGACAAAATTATTCAAATTTCAACAAGTTGTAAAGTTATGCATAACCAAATTTTTAACCAACTTTCATTTTGATCCAGATTTCGATCTCGATGGCTTCGATGTTCCATTATAAATTTTAGGTTACTTAAAAAAATCGATATTAAAATTTAGTTAGTCCTTAAAATGCACCATAACTTAAATATTATGGCTTAAGATTTTAAGGTCCTTAGAAACATTCAACTTTTCCCATATAATATATGCATTCATACCTATATTGACCTAAAAATATTAGGTCAATAATATAATAAGTGTACTACTAAAATAAAAGTATTTGATAAAGTGTTTCCACAAAAAATAATAATATTACGTTATGGGTAATTCTCCAGACAAAATGCCAAAAGGGGTCAATGAATTAAATTCTGATGATCGAAGATTTTATGAGATGGACACAGAAGTGGCCACTTTCAGGGTCACAAATTTCTACTGGATGGAAGCACTCTTAGGTAAAATTTTACAAAAAAATTTGAGTAAATTTTTGAAATTTTTGTAGTTTAGGTGTAGCACCAGGTGTTGTTGAAACCAGAGTTGGCTACAATGCAGATGCATGGTATTATTTTTGTAAAAAAATCACAATTTTGACAAAATTCCAAAAATTTTTTTAGTGCTTCAAATCGCGACATGGTACAGATAGAATTTCTTCCAGGTAAATTTCTATATGTGTAGTAAAGAAATGTAAAATTTAAATTAGCATGACATTGTCAGGTCCTGGACATTATCAAAGAATCCTACATGATTTCTGGGATGGAGTTCCTGAAAAAATTAAAAAGGTTTGAAATTTTAATCAATACATCGAATTGAAATTTAGCAAAAATTTGTGGATTTCATAGGATGATGTTATAATCTATTATCATGATGAGGAACAAAGGGTGTATGCAGAGGAATCGAAAAAAGAACAAATTGCAAACACACCTGTAATTACTTAATTGCCATAATATTCACATTTTTGTAGAAATTAATTTTTTTCCGAATTTTTAGGAAATTCGAGATTCTGCTGAGAAAGTTAAGATTAAAAAAGCACCAAATTTTAGAGAAGCTGGAATGTAAGCAACAAAATTCTTTTCTGTAATTATTTCAACTACCTAATTATTATGTTAATCAATTCAACTAATTCAACTAATTTTATCACATTTTTAAGCAAAAAAATGATCCTAGAAAATACCATTTTTGTAGATACAAATTCATATATACCCATCAAAATTTTTGATTGAATTTCAAAATTTATGCAAATTAGCTCAAATAAAGTCTGAATTTCGAAACGAGCAGAGTTTTAGAACCTGAAAATTTAGGATTTTAGGCATGCCTTTTAAAAAGATATGATAATTCTTGTAATTTTACAACCAACAGATACCCTACATCTATGTATTACCTGCATATTTGAATACCTAATCATTTATCACCTATGTTTGTATGTTTTTGTAAAATATTAGTAATTTTTATTTTATTTTAGAAAACACCAAAAATTTTACTTACAAAGAGCCAAAAAAGTACGTCGACAATTGAAAATAACGGATGATGCTTTACTCTACTCCCACCTCGCCTGTAGACTTAATGGATACCTTGGCGGGTTTGGAAATCGAAAATTGTTTGAGAAAGAACTGCCATCATTGAGACTATCGGATGAGACCGCAGAGGATGTCCGTTATATAATCGATCATCCGCCCAATTTTGTCGATGACAATGAGTCAACTGATAGTCGAAGAGCAGTGTCAAAGACTCGAATGGATGGCCCAAGTAGAAGTTCTTTCAAATCAAATAAAGTAGAGCAAGATCCTTCAGTTTCAAATAGTATTAGTTCTGAATCACTTGATGATCTTAATGTGTCCAGTATCCATCGTTCTGAATCCATCGACCAAAGTTCTGAAACTGATGATTTGATTGAACCATCTAGTAGTAGTAGAAAATCTAAAGGTAGTTCTATTTCTAAAGGCCATTTTAACATTATCTTACTCACTGATCATGAATTGTTTTTTTAGCTTATGATAGTCAAGATGCCTATTGTTATAATGGCAATAGTTCAAGTTCAAGACCAAGTGGAAAATCCAGTACTAAAAGAAAAAGATCTTCTTTAGCTCAAAGTAAAGCAATGAACTCGTACTTTTATCATAATGGACAGATTTGTTATTACAATGATGGTGGTACTGGAAGTCAAAGCCGAAGTTCAAAACCTCCAAAAACTATTAAAAACCAGGAAAGTTGTCGAGGTTAGATTTGATTGAATATGAAATACGAGTAGACAGAAAAACATGTCAAGAAGACATTCCTAACTTAACTTTGATTTAAGATTGGTCTTTTTGGTAAATTTTGAAAAAAAATTAATGAGTTTTATATTTTTTGGCAGAATACGATGAGCAAGAAAATTGTTGTGACCCTGATCCAAATTGTGATGAAGATGGTTCCTATTCTGGTAGTAGAGGCAAAAGTTCAAAAATGAGCAAAAGTTCAAAATCACAAAAATCACAGTCTCAATATTCAGGATCAAAATCACAATCTCAATATTCAGGATCAAAATCACGATCTCAATATTCTGGATCAAAATCCAGAATGTCTTCATCAAGATCCCAATCAGGAGCAGGAACTTCAATCCTCGATTCATGGTCTTCATCAGGTTCTGGTTCAGGATCAGGTTCAGGTTCAGGATCAGGATCAGATGGACTTGAATCAGGATCAAGTTCAGGGGGATTAGGATCTTCATCTTCATCACCTGTATCGATTTTCGACAAAGTATCTTCAGAAGCATCTGAATCACATGGTGGAGCTAGTTCTGGGAGAAGAAGTAGTACTGCAGCTGAAGATCCTGGAAAAATTGTAGGTGGTCGATTGAAACCAGATAAATCAGAAAAAAGTGAGAAAATTAAAAAGCCCCATTTATAAAACACTACCCTAATAATAAATAACTTTTTTAGCAACTAATAACATGCCAAAGGATAAGCCGAAGCCAAAGGATAAGTCTACTGGAACTGGCACTAAATTGATAGATTTGGACATGAATAAAGAAGAAGCTGAAAGAAAAAAAATTAAGGGTGGTGGTTCAATGTCTTCATCATCAATGAATTCAAAAAATAGTGACTCATTTATTCCATCAAGTTCAACTAAGCCTTCAAGCTCAAAATTTGGAGAATCACCTTCGCAATCAGGATCAAAAGATAGCCAAAGTAGAGCTAGTAGTAGCAGAAGTAGAGCCAGCAGTATAAGCAGCAAAAGTCGAGTAAGAATAATAATTTCAAAAATTTCTATAATAATTTCAAATTTTTTAGAACCTATAGGTACCCTATATGTATTACCTAACAATTATTATGAATTGCTATATATACAATTAGGTCTCAGCTAGTAAGTCCAAAAGATCCAAAAGAAGCGGGATCGACGATGAAGATTGTGAAGAAGATTGTGGTCAAGGGGGGAAGACGCGAACTTTTAAATTAAATGGCGATGATTGTACTGAATATTTTATAACAATTACACAACCTGAATGTCCACCTCCTTGTTGTCCACCACCTCCTTGCTGTCCACCACCTCCGTGTTGTCCACCTAAATCATGCTGCTCTGATATTTGCATAACTACGTCTAGTTGTGAGGACCCATGTTGCCCGCCTAAGTCATGTTGCCCAGTCTATTGTCCTCCACAACCAAAAATCACGTGTCTACCTCAAGGTAATCGAAGACATCTTAAATTTCGATGGTATCATGTCGTTTAGATAAAAAAAATTTGCAGATATTTAATAGAATTGTAGTAGTAGTAGGGTACATTATTTGAATATTTATTGTTAAAATTTTCTCCAAATATTCAAGGTCAATGTTGCGTTCAGAAATGTTGCAAAAAGAAGAAATGCTGTCCTCAGAAAGCATGCTGTAGCCAAAGTTCAAGCCCCTGTTGTTCTCAACCTTGTACCCCAAAAAGGTGTTGTCCATCAGATCCATGTGGATCCTGTTCAAGTTGTTGTCCACAAAAAATCTGTTGCGAATCAGATGATTGTAATTCTTGTTGTTCGAGACCCAAATCAACATGTTGTGAAGAGCAATGTTGCGATCCATGTGAGTCAGAATCATGTTGTAATGTTAAAAAATATGTAATAAAGTTATAATTAAATACAAGTGTAATACTTTATAATGGTAATTATCAATTTCGTAAAAATCTGTAATTTATAAAAAAAAAATTTAAATCCGTGTACCATAAATAACCTAATCTATAATTTATATAAGCGCCTATGTATTAGGTATATTTGTATAGAATTCAGAATTATAATTAAGAGAATAAAGTCCCCTAATAACTAATATAGTGCTAATCAAAAAATTCATAACGGAAATAAAGGAAAAATACAAAAAACTAACTGTACATAGGTACCTACATTTTAACTCTAATAGTAATCACGCAGGTATGCAATTCGTACTTCAGTAATTTAATATGGGTACGGATAGAAGGGTACTTGTAGCAAACCCTCAACAAGTTTGGTTAAGTTAAAGGGTCAATTGTACCTAACTGAATTTTGATTTTGATTTGAATTTGATTCTAAACTAATAGGTTTTTTGGAAATTCCAAAATACCTCAATCCTATTAAAAAATCCTGAAATTAATTTTTAAACCCAAAGAGTTCACAAAAGAATCCCCAAAAATATGCCAAAAATATTCATAATTTCAAACTTCCAAAAAATCTCAAAAAAAAACCCAAAAAGTCTCCAAATTTTTCTTGAAATTCTCCTAAACATTATTTCCTAAACCTAGTGTATTTTCCCTAAATTTTCCTAAAAATTCATAAATAATATGGAAAATATCGAAATATCACTTTATAAATTAAAAATTTGTTTTATAGGACGGCTTTAAGATTAAGATACCCTACTAAGGATAAGTAGTATAAAGTATTATATCTGTAGTATTACATTAAAAAAATCTTAAAAATTAAACCAAAAATCTTCAAATTTTCTTATTTTCCTAAAAAAAATTCCTAAACCTAAATTTTCTAAAGTTATTGTATAATACTGATATTGTATACATTACATAGTGCAAAATTCACGAAAACTCAAAAATCTAACTTGCTATGATTCAAGGTAATTGTCGAGTATGTGTATAGTGAAGTGTATGAATTTATTCATTTCATAATATGAAATTCATATTATTCATTTCATTCATACACAAGACACAAAGTTCCAAAGTATATACCTATTACCTACCTAAATATCAGTACCTAGTACCTAGGTATATCAGAATTTTGTATTTTGTATTTTGCTTTTGCTAGAAAAAACCTTTCATTTTCATATTATATGATATGCCTACCTAAATTTTTGTCAAAAACCTTCAAGAAATAAAGTTCTTTAATTTATTCAAGGTTATAAATCTTTAAATCACTTTTACTTTTTTTGACTCAAAAGTAAATGCTACGTACTCTCCGTTCATTCTTGTGCTCTCAACAATCTGCTGTAAGTTCTTATTTTTGTAAATTATTTTTAATTACCTCATACTTAATCATAATTAATTAATCAAGTCCAAAGTAGAGAATTTCCTTTAATTTCTTAAAAAAATTTCCTTGTTTTACATTATATACATTATACAGTATACCTACAAGTATTTTATATAAAAATTAGCAAATCAATTTAATATGTGATTGCATTATTTATGTCGTAATATATTTTAACAGCTAAATTAAATTAATCCTATTTATTTAGTTAATTTACGTATTAATTTTAATTTATTATTTCGTAGTTAGTTCATCCAAACAGAGCTGTAATAAACTCTAAGATATCAGCTGCTGGACAAAATAATAAAGGGCAAGCGATTGTAGAAAATAGTGAAATTATGGCAGACGGTGATGCTTTTTATGATGACTGGAAGGGTGAAAAAGCAACTTTCGGAATGTCCTGATTTTGGTTTCCTGGTAAGAATCATCCTTATGATTTTATAATCTTTAAGAAATTAACTTATTCTGTATTTTTATTTTACGTCAATTTTAGAGGCGCAATTTGGTAAGCAATGAATCTACTTTACTAAATGAATCTACTTTAAATTTTAAACACATTAAAATAAAAATATGCAAGTACATATAGTACATAGATACCTTACATTGCATTGTTTAATACAATTATAGGTAACTGTAACTATCATATATAATTACATATTTCTAAAATTAGAATATTTTTCTTTAAAATTAGATTAAAAGTATATACCTAATACTAATTTTAATTTTAATTTAGGTTGTGCCTCAGGGGTTGTCCGAACCCGTAAGTTTGTATTTTATTTATTTAATTTTGCATAATTTTTACAATCACATATTTGCTCAATTTATAAAAATTTTGCACGATCTTGTTAATTTTTAGGAGTCGGATATGCTGGAGGAACTTCCGAAAACCCTACTTACAGAAGAATGTAAGTAAGTACATAAATTTGTAGGTGTAGGACCTATAAAACAAATATTAATATTTTACGATAGGTTAAGGTATGCATTATGCATAGCATTATATTTATAACAATTACTACTAGGTACTTTAAATATTATACTGTACCTTTATGCAATGTACTGTATTATTAATACCTTACAAAAAATTGACCTAAATTAATTGTAATATACCTAGCTAGCATAGGTACATAGGACAAGAAGCTACATACTACATGATTTTATTGATTTAACGAATTTTTTGTGTATTATAGGGGCGATCATACTGAAACAGTCGATATAGAATATGACCCTGAAGTAACCTCGTATGCAAAAATGCTTGAAATATTTTGGAAAAATCATGATCCTTCATCAAAATGCTCACGCCAGGTATTTTAAAACTACTATACTACATATAAGAATAAAAATCTACTTTTGAGTTGAGATATTAAAATAGGAACATAATTAATGGTATATTCCATTCTAGTATTAGTAGATTACCGATTAAAAATTCCTATTTTAGTCCTATCCTAATTCTAGTTCTAGTAAAGAATTAGCATTTAGCTAATTAGTTCTTTTTCAATTTTAAAGTATATGTCTGCAATATTTTATCACAACGAAGAACAAAAAAATATGGCGATTGAAACAATGAAAACTGAATCAAAGAAAAGAGCAAAGGCTATTCAAACAAAAATCTTACCAGTTGGTAAATTTACTGAAGCTGAAGAGTGAGTAATTTTTTTACGATATAAAATTAATTTCAATACCAGAATGCAGAGACTTTTTTTTATCCTATGATTTTATATATTTTCCAATAGTTATCATCAAAAATATTTACTTCAACGTTATCCCCAAATACTCAATCTTTTGGATATAGAGCCTGGTGATGGTCTTAATAAGTCTTATGTTGCAGCACGATTGAATGGATATGTTGGAGGTAAAATATTCATACATACATTATTATATTCCATAATAGGGTACTTAAAATATATGTATCGATAATTATAATTACCTATATACTTTATATTCTTTAGGATATGGCTCTGTAAAAGCATTTGAAAATGACTTGGAGAAACTTAAAATAGATTCGAAAGTTGAAACCTATGTAAGAAAAATTGTTTCGTCCAAAAAACCTGAGATTGATTGCTAATAATTCTAAACGCACAACAAACAAGTTTTAAGTGATATAAGTAAATAAGTAAGTACTACTTTGTAGTAATCATAAGAGGTACCTATGTATTTTAAGTGTTTTAAATTACAAAGAAATCGTATAATCGTACGTACACGTATTTTTTAAAATCAATCTGATTTCCAGAATATTTAGCTATTAGTATATATAAATGCTAAATAAGTAAAAGAATAGATTTTTGATCTGTTAATGAATCTTATGATGTTTCACAAAATCAACCTAATTTAGGCATTTGTGAGATTGATTTTTTTGGTTCTTAACTAGAGATTAAATCTTAAATCGTTGAAATTGTAAATTATACTTTATAAAATAGTAAGGTTTTAAGGGATAGATACTTGCTTTTTGGTTTATGTATAAAGTAATAGCTTTAAAATTATAATAAAATGTAATAGAAGAGAGGTTTTAATTTTTTATAAAACTCGTGAATAAAATCTTTGTAAATCAACTCAAGTCTAAATTATAAGTTTATGATTTATAATAAAATATTTAAAATATTTATTAAAAAACAGTCTCTTTTAGTAAGGTATTGATAATAAAGATTCTTACGATTTAATTATTAGATTCTTGATTCGCTTATTATTACATAGGTATTACCATTAGGTACTACATACTTAATAAAGATAGGTAGGTATTGATTAATATACATTCTATTTCTAAACTAAAGCACATTCGCATTCGACTCGATTTAAAGTTAATAGATTAAAATTTAAGTTTAAAAATCTCAACCTCAAATGATATTTAAACTTGAACTGTTCGAAACATTTTATATCTTTAGTAAATAGTTATCTAATTTTTAAAACAATATACCCTAGCTAATAAGTTTATTTTTTAAATTACTAAACTTACTACTTTAAGGTTTCTTTCCACCATCTCGAGCTTTGAAAAATTCTTTTTTGGCTTCTTTGACTAGTGTATCTTTAAATTTAATTACTCGTTCATTTGCCTTTGCATCTTCGATTGAGGATTTACTTTTATGAAATAAATATACAACAAGTTTGGCTGCTCTTCTCATTGCTATAATAAAAATCAAGAAATTAAATTAGTAAAATATACAGACTAAAAAATTAAAACTTTTAAATGGATAGAATAGAAAAGAAAGCTCTATTTATAAAGCAATGATTAATGTTATAGTAGTACTGCAGTACTTTACTTACGATAAGATTCAGCCAGCCTTGATATTAATTGTTCATTATTAGCAAACCATCGAAATAAAAATCTGAGAACCATTTCCGTTTAGCCTATACTCCAGACTTCTTTTCAATCCTTTTAAAAAGGAAAAGGTATGATCTCCACCTTCACTAATCTTGAATCTAATCCTTCAGCTTTAGATTTTGATCTTGACCTACAGATACTTCCGAAAGGGCGAAATGGAGAACTTAATAACCTAAAAATTAAGAAAATACAAGTAAGTAAAATGTATAATAGTAGAGTATTAGTATAGGGTACAATTAGTAATTTTTAAGAATTTTGGTTTAAAGTTTAAAGTAATTTTAACTAACTTACAATACACCGATTTAAAAGATTCAATTTGATTTGCAGGCAACTGCTGAAAAAGTATAAAATCAATGTCCTATTCCTATTTCAGATCCTTGCCTCCATTTTAGAGTATTTACTTCACAAATTGTCTCAATTTGGTTTTTCTGAGCTGAATTGAATGAATTTGAATATAGAATACAGATTAGATCTTTCGAACCATTATTCATTCATTTTTATTAAATAACATTTATAAAATTGCTAAAAATACTAAAATACCTTATCCGGTGACCGGATTCTGGTCTACGTCTGGTTTGAGCAGTGCAGTCGAGTCGTTAAAAATCTTGGCTTTTTCTAACAATCTAATGAACTTTGACCTTTTTATTTTGTTACGTTATTGTTACGTAATCAATTTTTTAAAAATGAAAATCTTATTTCAACTCAACTATAGAAGTTCTATCTGGCAAACTTTTGAAAGTACCGACACGAGAATTTCCGGGAACCTGAATTCGACATATTTTTGAAATTCCAGGTTTTTAAAAAAAATTCCAGGTTTTGGACTTTTGATGATCCTCAGAGTTTATGATGACG
>JAQIXA010001222.1:0-27219 GCA_034699045.1 Nanhermannia cf. coronata Gr-Ori-00579 | reverse complement strand
ATATGAAATTCAATATAAAATATTTCTTGCCGTCGTCTTGCCGACGGCTTTCCGTCGACTATAAATAGGGCTTTAAAATTCAAATCATCAAACAAATATTAAAAATTTGATGAATCCATAGGATCTATTTTACCATAGTTTCACAAAGCAATTTGATTACTGATAACTAATAATTTAAAATTACTCAAAAACGTCTCTGTAAGCTTTTTATGATCAAAATCACAAGAGCATTTAGCAATAATTTACATTTTAAATATTTGATTTGATAATGGGAAATACTCATTCTATTTCTCAAAATGAAAAGAAACGTGAACTTGAAGAAAGTGAAAATGATGAGCGTCAAGCAGCTAAAAGGCATAAAATAAGTCAAAATTTGGCATTTGGATTGACCAAGGTATTCTTGAATTTCTTATAAAACTAATTTAAAATATCTTTGTAATGTATCTAGATGCAAACTGAAAATTTTGAATATGTTTGGAGAGTGAAAAACTTTGATAAATTTAAAGAAAGTCCGGTCAATTCTCCTGAATTTGGAAAAGGCGGTAAAAAATGGTATCAACATCTCATTAAAAATGGTTGCATTGTCAATTATCAGTAATTCAATTTTTTAAAATTAAATATTAAGGAAATTGACTATATACCCAATGGTATCGTCTGATCTATTTGGAATAACTGCAGATGTCTATACAGGGGCTGGAATTTATTTGGAATTAATAAGTCCAGGATGCTCTAATATTAGCGCAAATGTTCAAATATCCCGAACTTTAAATGGTAACCTATATGTCATTTAGACACTTTAAAACCTGTCAAAACCTCATAATTTGCAAACCTGCCATCTCATTAATTTACTATTTTATAACTTTTATAACTTTATATTTCAAAATTGTATTTGATATTTTTCAATTTATTTACAGGGGAAACCGTGGAAAATTTTTCATCCTACAAGTTCTACAATTTACATGCTTCAAATCAAATGGAAAAGGTAAATGTCATGCGTTGGAATGAATTTTTTGCTTACCACAAAGAAGTAGAAATCGACGAAATTGTCACAATATGTAAAATAACGTTAAACTATATGGCAGAACAAAATGAAATAGTTGATCTTGAATTATCAAACTCGTCTAATCCATTTGAGAAAAACATCGATAAGCTTCGTACTGATTTTGGAACACTTTTGAAAAGTCCCGAAGAAACATCGGATTTGAGAATTTTGGTCAAAGGTGAAAGGGAATTCAAAGTTCACAAAATCATACTTTCAGGTAAAAAAATTTACTTGTTGATGTAACATTTTATAATTCTATCCGTAAATAAATTACAGCTCGAAGTGAAGTTTTTTCAAGAATGTTAGCAACTGATATGCAAGAAGCACAAAATTCTGAAATAAAAATTGATGATTTTGATCCAGAAATTGTGGAAAAAATGCTAGAATACATTTACACTGGAAAAACTGAGATTAGCAAAAATCCATTGGAATTATTTCAGATTTCGGATAAGTATGATCTCCCTGACCTCAAAGCTGACTGTGAAGTTGAGTTGGCCAAAAATTTGAATTTTGAGAATGCACTTTCAGTATGTAAAATATTTCAAATATATCCAAACTCAAAAGCTAACTTTACAGATCTTTAATAATTTGCTTAAAATTATTTATATGTAGCTCTTTGAGATTGGAGATAAGTATAATGCTGCGTATCTCAAGTCACTCGCATTAGAATTTATAATTCGGTAAGTGTGTATTATCTGGCCTTAATTATTTAAAGAAAAATGGATAAAATCCACATTTCCTTTGCTCTATTAATATTTTTTTAGAAGTGATGGGGAAATTGTGAAACATTCAGAAATCATTGAAAATCTCAAAAAAGATAAGCAGCTCACTATCGAGGTTTTGAAAGAAGCTCTACTTATGGCCAAAAAAGAACAAAATAAGACCATCAATTAAAATTCAAGATAATTATAATTTATAAGTAAAATAGCTACATAAATATTTACTTTTACTTTATGCATCTACAATATCAATTTTTGTACCTATATAACCTTATATTTACATGGATGTATGAATTAATCATATTTATTTTTTGAAACATAGTATTGATAAGATTGCTATACTATACATATGCTATACATATATACCTATCACCTGTGTATTTACTATATTGCTAATAAATAAAAGTTTATGAAATTATCGTTATATTTATCGGTATCATTGTTGATACATGAAAGTAGAATTTTCCATTCTTCTTCTTGACATATTTAGATTTTGATAAAATTACAAAAACCCTCGAAAAATAGCTATAATCTAGAGTAGTTAATTGTGCTTGTGTTGTAGGCGACAATTTTGAGTTTGCTGGTACATAGTATTTTGTAGTAGAAAGACAACAAGAATTTCATTTTGCATGCTGTTAGCTGGATTAAATGGCCAATCATATATCCCCATGTAGACATTTAAACTGGGAAATTATACAAAGTGTGCTGCCTTGGTCCTGATAAAGTATTTGGACATTAACCGAAATTGCATCAGGCCATATTGAATCTCTTTTATTACCCAAAATACCAAAAAATTCAAAATCTTACAAGTTGTACTTGAACACATGCAGTACTCTACTAATACATTACTATACAGATACTAGAGTAGAAATTTAAGACTTGGACAATATTTTATCCCAGTTTTTATAAAAATTGTCCAGTATCCTGCATATGTTTTTACACTACTATCAGTACTACTACTACTTCGACTAAGTATAAGAGTACAAGAAGAACATTTTATGAGAATTGAACTGGAGAGTCAGATATCATTATGACTGAAAAAACTCGTTTTTTTTCAGTCAAAATCAACTCAATCCGTCTTACTGGTACTTTAAGGAGATTTATAATGAAATTTTGTCAAAACCTTTTATTTCTTTTTTGAATATACTCTTTAATATACATTCATACTACGAACAAGTATGTACATTACCATTAGCAAAATAAGCTGTTTCACAAGTGCAAATATATCTGAGGAAAAGTTCAAAATAAAGATATCTAAATGAAAGTCTGTTTAAAATCTAGGTACTTAAAATTCGCTTAAAATAACAAAATTTTATAAATCTAAGCAAGCTAAAACATAATATTCCATTAAACCAGTAAGTTCTCTATCCCTATCTATACTTACTGGAAATGAGACTTGTATTATATGATCCATTAGAGTAATTTAGCACTCTATGGATTGAACAAGTATACCTAGTGTATCTTTAATGGAAAAAAATCTTAAAATCTTGAACTTGAATTGAAACTTTTAATCTTTTGAGCCTTTCAGTATATTTTGTAGTAACAATAAGCAGTAGGGTACTCGTAGAAAGAATATTTTTTGAGCTGACCCTGACTTCTTCTATCTTCTAGTAGTATCTCATAGGGGAGGACATTGAATTCAAATCAAAGATAAAATTGAAAAGTTTAAGAAGCTATTAAAAACTTTTTTTTTCTATTATACCCTACCTATTCCAGCAGGTTCTAAAAGTTATACAATACTATCTCTTCACAAGTCAAAGTCTCAAAGTCAAGCTCAAAAAACTAAACTTTCAAATAAAATCTCAAGTTCAAAACCAATATGAACATCTAATAAAATGAAGAAAAAAAAACAGAGAGAAGAACGAGGTAAGAATAAAAAAGGTAGAGAAAAGGGGAATGTCATTTTATTGTCAACTGTCAACCGCATCTTGTATCCTTACCTTTGACAAGCCCTGGCTTTTTTTACTACTATTTTTACTTTTAAAAGTAAAGGATCATTTTGCTCAAATAACTACCTAGTTTTTATAAAAATATCCTGGTTTAAAATCTGAAAAACTTTGCTAGATATATGCATAAAAAATATATTTCTCAAATTTTATTTGGTGATTCCGAAATGTTTGAATGTACCTACAGTTATAGGGTAATTGTAATGCAAGAAAAATCAATATCCATTTGTGATAATTTCATGCGATTTCAGTTCAATTTAGTTTTACAATAGATAATCCTCGTTTCATCAATAATATTGATATTACTTGTATGTATTTAGGTTTATTGAGTAATTATTATTCCTTATTTTTATAGCTTGACAGAAATGTTACTTGCCATATCTATTTTTACATTTCTTATCTCACAAACTTCAAGTTTTTCCTCGACCCGAGCCGAGAAAACTTTGTTCCCCCTACAGTTCTATCTGTATTTGTCCACCACAAAATTTACAACATAAACTCTTTTTTTTTTTAAATTTACTTTACCTTAACTAGATTTTTTAACCTAAAAGAAGTGGGACATAATGGGACCCTGTCTTATTAGTCTCGTCCAATTTAAGACTTTCTTGTGGTGTTTTCCTTAAGGTACAGAGTATATATATTAAGAATCATTTCCATATTTAAGATTTTGAAGAAATTTAAAACCACTCTATTAGACCTAAAAAGGGCTCGTCCATTAAGTGACCAGAGTTGGGTGTTGTTGAAATTTTTCTACAGCCGAATTACGTTGATCATTTGAGCTGGGGCGGGGGTAGGTTGTTAATCCATCTTGATGATGAAAATATAGAGTTATTAATCTCATAAAAAGTCATATTTCAAAATTCAAAATGAAAAATTCGGTCAAAATTGACTATACATATGATTCTACATTTAAGGAACTTATTTTCAACTTTATATATCTACCCTACTTGTACAACAGAGAGAAGTAGGATTAAAATTATTTAAGAAATTCAAGAACAATTGCAGTATTATCTTACATTTATTGTACATTAGTCAGAGAACTTATTTTGTACTTATTAGTATTGACCATTGATGGAAATAAAAATTAAGCCTCTTGTCTTGTCTTTCAATTTTTTGTCTCATCTTACCATTATTTACATGACTGCATTAATTCTTCAACCCTTTCAATATCATAGAATTAAAAAAGGTGATAGTTTTTAGCGTACCTCAACTTTAATCTCATCTCAAGTCCCTTAAAAAATTTTCTAAGGGATTCAAAAGGTACATCAAACTACTTCCAAAGTACAACTTACCTTCAATTCAAAAATTCAAATTTGAAACTTTTTACCAGAGCTCTGGATAGTAAGGATTTATGGTCATTTCGATTGGAAAGAGTTGGTAAAGAACTAAAAGAAGCCGCCAAGTAACTTATGTCCTTAAGTCTGTCTTTCGGCTTTTCTTGAGATCCCTGTAAAAATACACTTGAAGAGTTTTTTTTCTCTCAGAAGATCATCGAAAACCACTTTGACAGAATGCACTTCATGCATATATTAGCTAAGGTATTACCTACAAACTACTCGTAAGAACTTGTATATTAGCCATTGTACCTATTACATTTTATACAAGTAAAGGAATATTTAAGACCAAAAAAACAATAGCTTACACATCTACATGTATCTTTTCAATTTAAAATCTAAAACTTTTACTTGGTAAGTCATTCAATGTATGTTCAAAAGGAATTTTAATAAATCAGATTTATCTTCAAAATTTCAAGTTTACCTAGAGGTCAGAAATTTTGAAGAAAGTTAGACTTCTTAACATATGCCTTTTTAAGTCATAAGAACATTTCACAATTTTCGGAACTTTTAGTAATTTTTTAAATTACCTTATGATTTCGATTGGAAGTGATTGGTTAGTGTCAGTGTAACTGTTTTGTTAAGCATCAAGTTATTTACTAAATATGGACGCCAAATACTTCTATTGGTTTAAAATAATTAATTTAAAGCAGTATACATAGTATTTTAAAATGATTTACACTAGCTCTGAAATACCTAAGTTTTCCTTTACTTGTGCTTGTAAATAAAAAGAGAAACTACAAAGTATAGAAGTAGTATCAAAAGTTGAGAAAAACCATTTTTTAATTTACCTATCTTTCTATCATAGGTAGGGTAGATACTTTATTAATAACTTCAAAATCCTCGGTAAAAGACCCATTTGACCAAGCTTAATTTAAAAGACCTCACAAGCTAAGCTCTCTGTAGTATAATACAGATAATCTGAATTATTTTAAACACCTGTGGCTTATATTGAACTTTTAATATCTAATACTTACCTCTATACAACAACTTCAAATACCTAGCATATCAGTATTTCAAAATTTATGGAACCCCAAAGCCAAGTTTGAGTAAAATCTCAAAAATTTCGACAATAATTCTTGAAAAGATTGTAATTTAAGGGAATACCAATAGCAGGATAATGCAATTTTCGATTCATTTTTAGACAATAGGAGATTTTAGATTGCACCGAATTGCATTATGTCATTATGGTGTGTTTCCTAGTGGGTAATAAAAGTCTTTTTCCTTTTTTTTTGGAAAAAAAAGCAAAAGAGGCAAAAGTGAATCTTCTGTCCTAATGTAATGTTTGGTGATCATTAGGTTGTAGTTTATGTAAGTGGGGATTTATAAGTATTTTTAATGTTTATCCTCCATTTCATTTTATGTGGTTTTTTCTTCCTTTTTTTGTGTGGTTTTTGCTGGTTTCACTTGCCAATATAATAATCTCCCCCCAAAAGGACCAAATGACATTTATTAGCAGGATAGACAAGTTCAAGACCAAGTCCAAGATTTACGGATAAACTGATAAATAGTAGGTACTATTGGTACTATATACAGACATTGTACCATCCATACATACAACTTACATATAAATTGTCACCCAAAATGTACATTTTTAGTCAAGTAAAGTGCCCAAAGCCAAATCCATTCATTTCATGAAAGATTTGAAAGATTTTTTTTTTCATTCTCATTCCCTACCAATTTCGTAATACTATCAAATCAAATTGATGTAAAATACGAGAAGTAATAACAATAAGTAGTGAAACAGTTTAGCTTTCAACTTTTCAAATCTACTTCTATCGAAGTATTATTGTAGTATACAAGATTTCGAATCAAAAAAGGGGGAGAAATTTACTGATATTTGGGTGATTCGGTCAAAATTTCATGGTTTCCAATATTTATCTGATATTTACATAGTAGATAGTACAGTATAGTATAGTAGGTACTATTTTGCATACATGTCAAAGATCATCCTGAGGCTGAGAAATTGTGTGAATATGGAATTGCTTTTTAAATAAGTAGCATTTTTTTTTCCAAAGTGCACTTTCCTATAGGTATTGTATTTAAATTTGAAAATAAAAACAAAATTCCGAGACTTATATTGGTGGTAAAAAGTGGTGACATTTTTCCAGTATCAAAGATATTGTACTATCTATGTACTATGGTTGTATTGTATAAGGGATTGGAATATCTTTAAATATTTAAACAAGTAGTCTGGGATTTGAAGGCTTCAATTTTTCTAATGGATCTGTCCAAATTCGAAATTCCTATCCCTTTTTCCTTTTTGCCACGTCGATTATGGAAATGGATTGAGCTTATCCTTCTTACTACACTACCCTACTACTCTACCAAAAAATGCCAAAATGTTTATGACCGAAAAATGTATATAAAATAACTATAGATAAGTCACCTACTTAAGAAAAATTCCATTCGGATACATATCCAACTATAAAAATGTCAAAAAATTTAGAAAAATCCATTAAAAGAGCAATGGTATAGCTAAAAATTTTATTTTGAAATTCTCAAGTTCCTAATTTACTCAATTTCCTCAACTTTTTTGTAAATTATCCAAGCAAAGTAAAGTCCTCGAATTTTGTCTAATAAGTACTCATACCCAATGGGTCAAAATCTCAATTTTTAGAATGTTTTAGACGAAATTTACTTGAAATTTGACATTTTTTGCAATAACAAGTGACAGTGATTGGAAGGATATTCTGTCAACCTGAAAATAATTTACAAGACTCGAGTCAACAAGGTCTCTTTTTCTAAATTTTTTCTCAGAATATGTATTAAAAAAGATATTTCCACTTAACTACCCATATATGATTTTAGATATCAGACCAGTAGGTAATATATATAATATCCTAGCAATACAGAGTACAGGCATAGCCCTAAAATTTTTCTCAGATTTGACTAAAATCAAGATAAAGAAGCTGTTGTATTTCACCAGTAGACAGAGGTTGATTGAACGATCCAGGTAAGTCTTTAATCATTTTCTTCAACATATCTTTATACTCTGGTCTGGTCTGGTAATAATAATGGAATTGAAATTGCAGTTTTTACTCAACTTCAATGAAAATGAAAGTAGACAAGCATAAAGTAAACGTGATTTTTTCATTCTAAATACCCATACTATACTGTAGTATCTACTACAAGATTAAGTACAATATTTCTTTAAAGGTTGGCAAAAGTTATTAGAGTTTAAATTGCTATCTTTTTTATTCATAACTAATATGTAATATCATTTACTTAACTTGTAATAAGGATTCCTATACTGTGATTTTGTATTATGATGTGCTTTATGAGCAAATTAAGGGGAGGTTTTCAAGATTTTCAATCAGCTCGAATCGTGACTTTTAAACCGAATTGAGTGGTTGGACTGGCCTGTAGATCTGTTTCATTATAAAACGATTAAATCTTGAACTTACAATGTAATTTCTGAATAAAGTAGTAGAAAATTCAAGCTTAAAAAAGGCCAAATTTTAAAATGAATTTTTTGATAAGGACAGCATTAAGACCTTTAGTAATACCAGTAGATATCGGATAATAAACACTCAAAAATAACCTCTTTGAATGCAAGAAATTCTTGTAGTTTTTTTAATTAATTTTTGATAGAATTATGCCATTACTTAATGTTGACAGTCAAAATTTTGAAACAAATTCTACCAATAGATAGTTCGTGGAGTAATATGTAAACATATATGTATATTTTAATTATGCAATTTATATATAGCATAATATATCATCTATTGTGTATAACATATTTAATATACTTTGATTTGACTTAGCTTTGCATTGCATATATGAGTTATTGGTTTTTGTATTTGACGATTTTTTCATTGATCAAATGACCAAATTTTTGATCTAGGTAATCTTAGGTTTAGGTGAAATACTGGATTTTAAATTTAAAATTCAAAAACTTTCGTTTGTGACCTTACTTGATTACTTTTTTTCCATCATCAAAACGAGTAGTTCTTAATCTACAACAATATTCCTAACTTCATCTGTTATATAATTTGTAATAAGTAATCTTAATGTATATTCCCTGATTCCTGATTATGATACATACGTATATGTATGTTAACTCATTTTAAAGTAAAGTCACAACTTCATTTTTTACCCAAAACACACAAAACGAGCTAACTAGTTAAAAATCTAAAGGATGTAAATTGTCTTAATTTTACTTTTTTGCGCAAATATTCCTGTGCATTGTTTTCGCAAGTTTTTCGTGTTTTCGATAATTATTCAAGTAAGGAACTCTAAACAGTAGATACAAGGTTTTCAACAAGTAGTATTAAAAAAATCTTTTAAGAAAAAAGTCATAAAAATGATGAACTTATGATAATCTTATGGCCTTTCATATAATCTGTGTAATTTTAATCATCATGAGAGTCTCGTGCCATGTTTCTGGTACTTTTTGTACTTTTATCTTGTCGTCAATTACACCAAGATAGACCTGTCAACTTTTTTTCTCTCCACTAAAAAAGTATAAAAAAAAGTTTAAAAAACTTGAGCTTTACTAAAAGTTTGACTATGTCTTATACCTATAAGGGTCATTGTCCACTTTTATATGGTTTTTACAAATATATATAAAGTATTCAAATTCAAAAAGTCACCACACAAGTTGTGTTTTTTTGTTGATTGCAAAATCTAACCTTAAGCCTTAAGCCTTAAGACTTGTGATTGTAAGATTTTTTGATGTTTTTAGATGTAGATCTGATGTCTTGATAAATTTCAAGCCAAATTACAGTATTCAAACCTAAGCTTATCTTGATACCACCTAGTTATGTAAATCTAGATCTAAATCTGAATAAAAGTTAAGAAAAGTCAGAATCAGAAAAAGACAAGTCACACATACAAATGTATCACTTTTCCTCTCTTTTTTTCTGATTTTTTTTTATAAAATTGCTCAACCTCTCGTGTAATTTACAAGCTTTGATTAACCATTAAATTTATTATTTGAGGATATTTGCATAAATATTAGAATTGTTTTGCATTTCATTGAGTTTGCAATTAAATCCAGGTCCCTGCTGTTCTTATATGGGGTATTAAATGCCTCAAAAGTCTCTCAAATGAAGACAGAAACTTTTTTAACTTCAAGTTCTTATGGCCGAAAGGGAAATTCAGAAATTCAGAGGAAATGGTTCGGTATTATATTACAATTACAATTATACATACTACAGATATTACTATTACATACCTACCTGATTACCTTGACTTGAGTTGGACCACCGACCGAACATTTTTCATTTATCTAATTCCCATAAGTAATTAAAAAAAGGCCACACGATATACATTGTTACTCAATTGCCCATCTAAAAATCCAAATATTCCAAAGAGAATTCATCCAAATTCAAAATTTTGTCCAAACTGGGCAAAAATTGCCTACAAATTGCCTTAAAAACAGGCAAAATATGCCTATTGACTGCTTAAAAAGAGGATTTACTTACTGTTGTAGTATTGCAAAAAATGATGCCATAAGTATAAGCCTAAATTAGTTCTTAAAAAGTCCATTTTTTTCAGTTAAAACCTGAGGAAAGTTAAAACCCCTCAATTTTGACCTCAAATTCATCTAAAAGATCCCTCCTGATGTAACACCTTACATATTGAAAATATGTAATTTTTGTCAAATATTAGATATACCTAAGCCTAATTGCTCCAGTCTAATTTAAACAAAATTTTGTGACTTTTTATAGAAATTTGTAAATTTTTGAAATTTGGACAAATGTCTGTATATTTGTATAAAAAATGTGGAATAAATGTGTTTTGAAGCCACATTATCCTAATCAAAATGAGATTTTGAGGCGAATTTTAATCTCTTAAAGCTCTAGGGATCTTTCTCTCTAGAATTGTGTGACTTTTCTCCTTTTATATAGTATTTTTTTCATAAAAATGCATAAATTCAATTCTAATCAAAAAGTTTGGTGCATAATCCCACTACCCTAGCTTTTGATCTTGAACTTTTGAACCCCCTGATATTGGCAGCTAGTTAAAAACGTCAAAGGGTAGAAATTTACATATTGATATTACTACTAGTAAGTATGTAGGTTCTTATAGATGTTCTCAAATCTAAAAAGAAATATTTAAATATGAGGGTGTAGGGGGAAATTGATTTAGACTTTTTAAGTAATTTTTCAGAGATATTATGATGGAAAGTTTTTTACATCTCTTCTCTGTCTGGGGAGATAGATATACAGTATACAAGTTGAGTTGAGGAATTTGATGAAAATGCCAACCGCATGCAAAATATTATTATTAAAATGCAACTCAGAATATAAGTAGGGAAGAGATTCTTTGATTTTTTTTTGAGAATTTTGAGTGTTTTGTATTTGAATCGGAATCTGAATCATCGTCTCTGAAATGTGGATCTTTGAATTTGACGAAAAATATAGACTTTTCCATTATAAAAACCTGGATATACGAGAATGTGGTTGAATATCTCATATTTGTATCCTACCACAATTTCAAAGCTCAAATTCTAAAGTCGTAAAAATCGACAAAATCTCTATTTTTAAAATCAAATTAATATCTCAAAATAATTAAAAAAACTTCAAAATTTCCAAAAATCATCAAAAGTTAAGTTTTATATACTTAGGTGGTTAGAAATGATTTTTTTTGGTTTGACATTATGATTTGAACACAGGTCTACTCGTAATAGTATTTGAATGCTAGAATATTAGAACTATCATTGAGATTCCCCTAAATCTCATATACTGTACTGTAGATAAAGATAGCTCTTCAGAATGCAATCATGATAATGTTCTCTCTATTTTGCTCTTTTCTTCAAAAAGCTTCTACAATCTGTATAGGTACCTATACTAGTAAAAGTAAAAGAAAAATCCAAGTTCAAGTTCGACAGATGAATTTCAATTGGTACGAGTAGAATCAAAGTCGTTTTTTCAAATTGAAGAAAAAAGCCAAATCCTCCAAGTACAGTACAAGTATCACAGTATTATGGCATAAGTTTTACTTTTATTTTGATTTTTGAGATCTATTTTAAATGTAATTCTGAGAAAAGGGGACAAATAAGCCGAAGTTGAATCTTATGTAAGATCGTATAGAACAAAGTATATAATATACAAAACACAAGTTTAACTCTTAGATTTAAGGAGTAAATAAAATTTGTAAAAATTGTAAAGGAAAAATCATCAAGAAAAAAAAGTACAAAGAACTGCTGTTCATCAGTTTCTGCCATTATTCATCGACAAATAATCAAAGGTAGGCAAAGGCAAATTTGCCCAAGGCAATCAATTTGCGATTTTCAACTTAACTTGCTTCTGATTATGAAGTTGATGATTTGAAAAAAAATATTCATTCTTTTCTACTTACGTAGATTCTATTATTTCCTTCAAACCTCATCTAATTTTTGGGGGTAAAGAGACTTTGCCGAATCAGAATACTACAGAAGAAGTCTTTGAGTTTAAAAAAGCATGATGAATAACCAAAAATTAAAATGCTTGAAGCTTTTTTCCTGAAAAAAAACGAAAGAATAAATTCTACGCGTAATTATTTTTACTATGTTTAGTTTATCTTTTGAGAAAATATCTTGAACTCAAACTACACTATCTATACATTTTACCTATATGACTAACAAGCAATGGGATACTTTAGTAGTAAAATATAAATTTTATCAAAAAATTCAGAAATTTCATTTTCCGTAAATTAAAATCTAAAATTTCAAAATTTACCTAACCTGATATATCAATTGACACATAACTGTTGAAGATCCTAATAATATTAAAAAGAGATTATCACTAGGCTTTAATCAACTCACTAGAAGTTGATTATTAATTATGCGAGCAAAGAAATGAAAACATCACATGTTGCACCATTTTTCGGGTTCATAGGTCAATTTTTGGAGCCAAAGGTCAACTCCAGGGTCAAACGGACATCAAATTCTGAATCTCCGTCATCGATTGCTTCATTTTTGATTTTTTCCCCATTTGATTAACATGGGGAACTCTTTAAGGGACCACTGACCCCAAGGAGTAGGGCAATCTGAAATTTTTTTCGAGCATGCACAACTAGATCCTATGAGGGTCCTTTATACCAAATTTGGTTAAAATCGGTTGAGTAGTTTTTGAGTTATGCCGCGAATATACAGACAGACAGACAGATAAAGTGCAAGCAAAGTTGAATAGTAAGTGCTCGCTTCGCTCGCACAATGATAGTAGAACCGATTCTAATTCTACTCATATTTTGAAAAAAATTTGTTTCTGATCTAAATGAATGGTTACTTGTATCATCTGACTGACTGACAAGAAATATACAATATATTAAGTAATAATAGCATAATATGTAATAACTTTTTTAACTTTTACTTTACAATATTTAAAACAGTAAAAATGGAATTAGGTTTCAAGAAGTCTCTCTCGGTCGTGACTTTTGGTTCAATATCATTATAGTCTCCTTATACTGCTTGATAAGTTGTAAAATTTTATGTGCCAAAATACTGCTTTTTTCTTATCCATAAAACTGGAGTTTCCTTTTTCAAATTTTAAACTGTCGATAATAACAAAAGGCTTTCTTGTATCTATCGTACTACTCGTAGTAGATACAATTTCCTTCTTAAATTTTATAAACTATCGAACACATTAAACCCTACTTTTTTTGGCCTAAAGTTGTTTTTAAGTTTCGAAGGGGGCAAAGTTCATGACAAATTTTTAACAACTTTTTGAAAAACTCAAATTTCAAATATCTGTAAAATGGAGCAGCAACAGCTTAGAGCATTAATAAAACTATGAAATTCTGTTATAAATTCTTTGTTAAATTTATACTAGTATAGTACTTGTACCGAATTTGAAGATAAAACTTTTATCATGGAATTTCAAAGTCAAATCTGCTAAGACTAAGCAGATTTAAAAAAAGAGAATGTAAAAAAGTTAAGCCTTCTTAATTATCAAAAAAGAATATCTTGTAGATTAAAGATTAAAAGCCCTACAATGAACTACATTTTTGCAAAAATTTGATTAATTTTTGATAACAGTAATTTTACCAAATCCAAAATTAACTAAACAGACCAAAAAGACTATAATAGTGAGATAACTATAACTAAAAAAAAGTATGAATTATTCTGCAAGTATAATTCAATTTGACGTAAAATACGTGTAATTTGTCACTAATTCTGAGATTGAAAAAATTAATCAACACCTCTAGCAGTTGATTATAAATTGGGTGAGCAAAGAGATGGAGGCATCTCAAGTTGCCCCATTTTCCAGTGTCAAATGTTAATTTCCATCTATTACCCCTATAACCGCTTAAACCTCAATTGAATTTTTCCCATTTGATTAACATTGGGAACCCTTAAAGGGTCCCTGAACCCCAATGGGTGGGGCAATATGAAATTTTTGTCGAGCATGCACAACTAGACCCTATAAGGGTCATTCATGCCAAGTTTGGTTAAAATCGGTGGAGAATTTTTTGAGTTATGCCCCGAACATAACAGACCGACATACAAACAGACAGACAGACAGATGGACAAAGTACAAGCAAAGTTGAATAGTAAGAGCTCGCTTCTCTCGGCTAATCATTTCAATTTAGGCTTATTATTAGGTCCTCTAATAAGATTTTTTCTTTGACAATATGGTATTTGACCCTTTGATATTTAGCTAAATTTAAAGATAGGTAGTATTTACATTAGAAAATGTAGATAATTTGTAATAAGTCTAGTATGCTTATGTACCATTAACCATTAAGTCATTCTGTCCTTATAAGAGACTTGAGTGCTCTTAAAAAGTAATCCATTTTAAGTCTTGACTTGAAATTTTACGACAATTGACAATTTTGTTTTTAAACTCTCAAAGCTTATGATCTTTTGCCTAAATACAATTTGCCACACAACATGTCCCAAAAGACCTAGTTCAGTATACTTATACTGTTGTACATACAGTATCTACAGAGAATCTGTTTCAAGTTCCGTATTTTAGTACATAAAAGTATCTGAAATTTCTCACAAATCTTGAGAGCAAAAATTACAAAAAAATTTCAAACCTGTCCAAAGTAGATTTTAATACAATATTTCTCACATACAGTTTTTTCATGTTGTGCAGATTAGCAGAGGGTTTTTTTCTAAAATGTGCGACATAAACAAGGCTTTCATTACATTCCACAACTTAACTACTAGTACTAACAACTACTTATGTAATTCATGTTGAATGTTGAGTGAATTTTTTTCTACAATCTTATCTTGAAAAGATTTGGAAATTCTTAATTTAAAGTTTGTAAAACTTTTACTTTTTTCATTTAAATTCTAAGGTACATAAATTACAATACTAAACTATGTAGGTACTAACTACTACTATTTACTATAGTATATAGTACTATAGTATAAAAACTTAGCAAAAAATCACCGAGAATTTTTTCTATCCTCTCCTCATCTATCAGTATGTATATGTACAAGTAGAAAGACTTAAGAAAAGCCTAATAAAGGAAATCTAAATCTTCCTATTTAGATAAACAGTTTGAGATTTTGAGAGAAGGATTTAAATTAAAATCTCTCATATGGGTATTTATGTACCTTCAAACTACTGATGGGTACTTTAAGCTTTAGATGGACCTGGATCTGTAAATGGAAAAGGGCAAAATACATTTGAAAGAGTCAATAAAGATAAGTTTTCATTTAATTTTCGAGGCAGATGTTACAAAACAGCAGTACTTGAGATATTCCTATCTACTTGTAACTTGTAGTACTGCTGATGCTGATACTAGTAGTGTAGTAATTTTAGTGAACAATAGACAGTAAATTTCCTAATAGACATTTGAAATTACTTTTGAATTAAACCGAAATCGAAGGGTACGAGGATAAAAAAGGAATTGATAGTTGATTTTTTTATCTAAAGTCAATAAATATATTCATGAAATAAAATGAAATTAATACAAGGATTCTTCAGGGTTCTCAAACAAGAAAAGTTATACAAAAGTGAAATAAGGATACCTAACATGATCTTTTTTAACAATATAAGTCTTAAATATCGTGACCCTAAATCTCCAATTTCCAAAGTCTCCAATTCCCTAAATCTCCAATAAATATCTCTAATTTTTAAATTTTTGTATTTTTGGGCATTGGAGATTTTTATTGGAGATTTAGGGAATTGGAGATTTTGGGAATTGGAGATTTAGGGTGTGAATCCTTAAATATATAACATAAAGCTCTTTGGCGAATCTTTAAAAAAATTTGGGGAAAATTTCATGGTATTTTACTTCAAAAGCAATTTAATTAGATAAATTTTTATTCTACATAATTAAGTCTATATCATCATCACATCATATACAGACAAGATTTTAGACTAACAAAATCACTCAAATCAACATCTATTATAAATAGGCAATAAGTAGGTACTACTAACTAAACTACAAATCATCTATCAGAGTTTTTATGCCTATAGAGCTAGAGATTGTCTTGACCTAAGTCATATCTTAAGTATGCAGAATCCTAAGTTTTTTTTATCTCTGATTAAACGTGACCCTTTACTTGTCCTTACTTGAAGTACAAAAAAAAGGATTAGTTAAGTAGATATTAGTGAGTATAACATTTTATAGAGATTAGATATCGAATCTTCTCTCTACTCTTGGTTTCTGATACTTCAACTTTTAATTTATTTTTCTTGAGCTCTGAAATTACTTTGTCCAAAAGCTCAGATAAGGAGAAATTGATTGGCTTTTTTTGCATATAACACTTACAATTTTATGATTACACCCTCGTCGATATTACAAATGAGAAATTTTTCGAGAGGTTTGAAATGACGAAGGACTTACTTGCTTGCCGTCCGAATGCTACTTGAATACCTTATTACCTTTAAGTACCTACACTGATATCCCATAGTACATACGAGAGAAAAAACCAATTTTGATGAAACCCGCATACTTGCATATCCTTTTGTAATATTTTAAATGCAATTTAACTATCTTAATATCAGCTGTACTCGTAAAAGTATACAAGTATAGTAGTGTTTTGAATTTGAAGGGTTTAGGTACATATTTTTGAGAGGACGTGCTTAGATGGACTTAAACATTGTTATTTCGGAGGCAATAAAATTAAGAGGAGGTCAGAGGTGCACCTAAAATTTAAAATGTAAAATGTAGAAGCTTCAAGCGACCGCTATAAGTATTTTCAAATTTCAAAATTTTAGATTGAACAAGTAATGGAAATTAAACCAGGGAGCTAGCTATCCACCCCCAGGGAGTTTTGCTTATTTATCCTGAGAATGCAATTGCAGGTGAATTTAATCACGATTTTGATCATCTTATCGATGAGGAAAATGTCAAAAATTAACTATAAAGTTGAGATTTTGCCCAAATTTGTTTGTAATTCGAGTAAAAATCAGACAAATATTCTTAGAATTAGCGGTTTTTATACGAATTTAATCTTGTACAAATCAAATTTTATCACATTTTGCATATATACAAGTGTGAAATTGGATAGAAATTGGAGTTTTCAGAGCTAATTTAAACGAATTATCGAGAAAACTAGATATACTTATACAGTATAGGTAAATCGACTTAGAAATTATAAAGATTTCGAATAATCAAATGCCCAATTTATTTGAAATAGTTTCAAGTCAAATGCCAAATTAATTTTAAAAAACCAAATGACTTGAAATTTCCTCAAGTTAAGAAACCTAAGTATTTAAAATTTCAAAATTTTGACTTTTGATATTTTTGAATTTAAGTTTGTATTTAGATGTCCAGACCCAGACTATGAAAAATTTCATAAATAATCATAGGTATAATCATTTGCTTATCTAATCTCTGTAATCCCTTGGTCCTTTCGAATTTCGAATCGATGATGAGATGACAGATAAAAAACCCACACTTTTAAATGAGAAAGATGACTACCGATATTTTATTTGCTTTTTTCCTATACAAATTTCAATGCAACTTAACTGCTTCTGATTCAGGTGATGACTATGATAGTGTAATCAAATTGCAGTATAATCAAAGCGGAATTTCAAGCCATAATATCCATCTAAATGGATTTGAAAAGTGCAAAAATTTCAAAGTTTCAAGTTTTTTCCAAGTAATAAATAATTAATTTAAAATGTGATCATGATCATGATACTTTACCCTGAACTGTAATATGTATGCTTTAAATTTTATGAGATGCAGATACAAGACCTGTAAATGGAACTGTTTTACGAATTTGAACAAAAAAAACTTCATTTTTTTATCTTTTAAAGCTTGGCTAATCTCTTTGGAGCCAAAGCCATAGTATGATTAGGTACTATGGTACATGTAAGGCATCATTACTTATCATTATCACTTTTTATAATAAAATAAGTTATATTTTTTGTAGGTAGGTACTACAACTAGTTACACAAGAGTATGAAAGTCATACTACCACTTTATATCTCAAAATCTAAAATATTTCTAAAAAAAATTATTCTCAGATTCACTCTCGATGATCAAAATCAACTCCTTGTTTCAACTTTTCTAAGCTGTTCATTATATCTATTATAGGTGCTTGTACGAGTATCTACTTATCTTTAGGTAGGTATACTTATTAGAGAATTCACTTGGCAATAAATTTATCGGTTTATAATAATAATAAGGGGTTGGTTGAAAATTTCTAATTCACATTTCCTTAACTAGAGTCTAGAGTCTAGAGATACTGACTAGTCAGAATAAATATATCTTAAATCTGTAAAGCCGATTCGAAACATTGTTTTTGCATTTAAAGATTATAATAACTATTCAACCTTTATTTGAGGCAAGTAACACCTCGTAAATGACATAATTTCAGATTTTTCTTCAAATTCTCAAATATTATGTTACGAGTATATGAGTGGGTATTTTTATTTCTAACAAAAAATTATTCAGATATTATTAATATTGATAAGGGACAGTAGATAGTATTTAAGTATCTGGAGAAATTTTCTTTAGATCACTTCTATCTCAAGGTATCAGTATTATTATGCTTTGAATTATCATATCTATAGGTATAAAATTATTTTCAATTTTTTTCAAATATTTACCTAAACTGGCTTTAAAGGTACTTAGGTAATCAAAATTCGTTATTTTAAATAATTCACTCTAAATCTAAAGATAAGATTTCTCAAAATCTGCAAAATATCTGCAAAATTTCTAATATCTATTTATAAAAATTAGGTATGAATGGGTATACCTCACCTGATTTTATATAAAGACAATGATAATTTATGATTTTTTTTGTTATTGTGAAACTTTACTTTCAAGTTCTTATTCTAAAGCTTAACAAATTTAAATGTTTTTCACAGCTCTGCTGTAGTCAGTTATAATTTCATGGAATAAATGCTCATTTCTTGCAGCTCAAGAAAATATAAATTACCTTTTTAACTAATCTGAAGCATTAGTACACGTGATACCAGCATATCATATCATATCATATCATATCATACAATATGCAGTATATCATATGCAACTACCAGTACTTAAAACTCGAATACTTACTACGATTAGTTGATTATTTGCAGGTCTTTTCAACTCAAAAACAAAAAGAGTTGATTAAACGGACCCGTAGGCCCCTTGTTAAGGAAGGTATTAAGGACCAGCATATTAGCTTACCATTGTACATACAGTATGGGCAGGATCCAGTGATTACCATTACCTTCAAATTGGAAATTTGAAAAATTATCCATTTTTTATAAGGTAAAGTTTGTTACATGTAGTCTGGTAGACTTGATATTTCTTGCCTGTATTTCCATGCTTAAATACTTTTAGAATTTAGAGTCGTGTTCATGTGAACCGACTTTTTTCCAACTAGTTTTACTAATGATGATGATAATGAAGGAGAAAATCTTGCACATTTTATATTAGTAGGTACTAGTACCCTACAAAATGTAAGGATATTCGATCATACAGTCAAATAGAATATATCTAAAATTCTTATTAAATAAGGGTATCAAATGCCAGTAATAGTAGGTAATAAAGTTAATTTAAAAAAAATATAAATCAGATCATTTCCCAATATCTAAATATAATTTTATGACAAATATAGCGCTATCAGTATTATATATGGCTTTCTGAGCTTTTTAAAACTTTTTCATAAAATTTTAGATAGGTAGATACTTTCGCCTTTCTAAATCTCTATCTAAATTTCGCCTATCTAGTGAATTTTTATAAAAAATTAAGTATCTAGAAATTGTTAAAAAATGTAGATAAGTACCTACCTACATAGAATGGTATGTATTTTAAGTTTACTCATACTTGATTTTTGATTTGGTAAGTTGGACCTTATTCAATATTACCTAAATTTTTTTATAAAATTTTGAGAATGAGATTTCCTATTTGTATTTCAAGTCTTTCTTTCAAGGAAAAAAGTGTGGGCTAATCCTAAAATGAGCGAGGGTTTGTAAAGGCGTGAAAAGGCCACGATCTGAGGGGTCATTAATCAGATCCGATTTTTATTTGTCTACATGTATTAGAACAAAGAGTTATCAAAATATTTTCATTTCTACATACCTACCAGTATCTGTACATACAAACAGATGAAAAAATCCCTTGTTAACTTTAATTTTAACTTGTTCTTATACTAGTTGAGTCCTTAGATTAGGCACGAGTTCAAACTTGAAAATAAGTTTGTAAATTTGTAAAAGGTGAGAAGAATAGAACATAAAATGAGTATCATATATTATTAGAGTCCTTTAGGTTCAAGTTGGAAAAAAATTAAAAACTCTTCTATGAGATAACAAAAGATCATTTGAAAGGCCCTGGACCTGGAGTTGGAGTACAAGTATTACCTTATTTGACTATTTATGAACATCATATTGGAAGATTTAATATTTTTCTAACATGTAAAAATAACAATAACACCCCCAGACTGTTTATTATGTGAGTATTTCGACTGCCAAAATAACTGAATTATGAACCCTTTGAAAATTCCTTACACCCTTACAACAGAAATCCAAGTACTTGTACAATTATTACAATTTTCAGTCGATATTACTAGGTACTAGTTATAAAGAAAATAGTAAAAATACTATAGGTAGGTAAAGTTTATGAAAAGGCGTTTTTTTGAGAGTTTGACTTTTTGTTCAATTCTTATTTATGTTAGTGGCGGTAATCAGATTTACTAAAATAGACTTGTTCTGTGTACTAGCACAAATGCCTCTGATTTTGAAAAGGGTTGAGAAAAATCTCATCTAATCATAATTCTGTCAGATTCAAATTTTGGGAAATTTCAAAATTTAACTTGCCAGTTGCCAGTTGCAGCTTTCCTCCAGGATAAATAAAGTTTAGGGGGCTGTAGGGCTCGTATATTTAGAAGGGAAATTAGATATTTTTCTAAGCCGTAGGCTACTTTTCTAAATTAGGTTTTGGAGAATACAAGGAGTCCATTCAAGTGTGATGTTGTAGGCAAATTTATTAAGCTAATAATATCTACATACATACCATAGTATATGTAGTAGGTAGTAGAATATAACTATAACTTACATTTTCTAGATCTTCTATCAATATACTAGATAGTATATGACTAATATTCTATCTAGTAATCCAAAATTAGAAGGCTCAAGAAAATTGATCAAAATTCGAAAATGTCCTAATTTAATTTTAATATTCGATACATACTTAGGTACCTATATAATATTCAAGCGATCAATTATCAATTTAGGAAAATTTTGAAATTAGTTTTTGTAACGAGTTATTAAAGATATTTGTGAAGTTTGTCAAAATTTTTAGATATATGGTTAGGGAGTTTAAAGAATCAGAAAAAATTCGATTTGATTGAAATTCTGAGATCTTTCATTTAAGTAGATAAGAAATTTTGCAAGTAATTTCATGCTTAAATTAGGTAGAGTATTAATAGACAGCACAGTAGATCCATGTATAGGGATTTAGATGAATTTATTTGACACTTTTAAAATGTACTAGGTATATAACAGAATTCTTAAAAATCAAAATATTCATTTTGAAATTATTATTTGAAAAATATGAAGTAGACCTGGTAGTTAGTAATCTGTAGGTTAGGGGTGAGAAATCATAGGTATATAACGCAGCAAAAAGTGTTGGAAAGTCAGAAGAAGGGTGTCAGATAAGTATTATTGCAAGTCAAATTTCATTATTTTATTATTAGATTAGTAATACACAGAAGGCTAATAATATTATTCAAAAGGATTCCATTCGCAATCACCCTTAAGGTTTCTCTTAAATTTAGATTGAAATTTGATTTACACTTTCCCAGATATCTAATCAGATCAGATTCTGAATTATTTAGGATTAGTAAATTAAATAAATCATCTAATTTATCTATAGTCAGATTACAAATTTCAATTTAATATACCCTACTGTATCTGTAGATCCTACAACACATACATAGTACCCTACTTATATATGTAGATGCTGTAGTAGTACATCCTCAAGACAAAAAATTTAAAAAGCTTATGATTATAATCAAAAATGGTATTAGATAAATAAGTGCAAGATTTTAAAAAGCATTTGAAATGAGATTTTGCTTACTTTTTCGAAAATGATATGTTCCTAATTCCTAATAGCATGTTATTAGTAGTATACTTAAGTACTACAGTAGTAAGTATAGGCTCATAGATTTTTTGTGCAAATAAAAGCTTTTACCTATTATAGTAGTAAGTAATCGTAAGTACTAATATTTATTTATTTTGCTTAAAAAAAGAGCTTAATATCCCGCAAGAAAGAGGATTTTAAGTGCTCAAATGAACCGTTTATTACCTCATATAGTTCGAAAAAAAGTCTGAAAAGTTCAAATTCTTCCTAATGTATGTAAAAAATACCCTCAAATACTTCTATTGACCCGGTGAGGACTGAGATTTCCTGTAAAACAATCATATACTACTACCAGTAGTATAGGTAAAGTCATTCAGCACTTTTAAAAGTGAGTAATAAAAATAAAAATGATGCAAAGTCATCGAACACGAGTTTTTTCGAGAATTTTTCAACTTCTTCAAGTTCAATAAACATAAACAACTGGAAGGGTTCGATTTGAACATACCTCTCATTTTTCTAAATTTTTTCTTACAATATACTCTAATGTATAATTTTAGAAGTAGAAGTAACACCTTTAAAGTTAAAATACCTACTACCTACTATGTAATAGGTACTTATTTAAGTAAAAGAATTCCTCAATAGTATATGGTAGGTACATAGTACAAGTTATCTTTATGAAGAATAACAACAAGGCAGGTACAAATTACTTTTGGAATTCTACAACCACTTCAAACCGATGGTCCATAAACCGAAATCTCAAACTCAAACCGAACTTGAAGTACTTGTATAAGTAGGTTCATAGTAGTAGTACTCGTATATGTGCTGGAAAAATAAAAAGTTGAAAAAAAAAGTTGATTTATTACCTACAAGTTACAAGTTTAAGAAAGAAATAGTCCAAGTCCAAAGATAAAGATTCAAAATACTCTAGATACGTAAAATCTTGAAATTTTGAAACAAAAATCAGTATTGAATGATAAAATATAAGAGTTGTAAGGTTCTTAATTTTCAATGTTCGAGATATCAAGCTTTAAAACTTTTTGTTTTCTGTAGGTATTAGGTTTTTTTAGCATCTAAATATTCAGCATTTTTAAATCTGAAATTACAAATTATAAAGAAATCTGCGCTTAAATATTACCAATCTACGTATAGAGAAATTTTTGTTCAAAAAGGCTATAATATCTTGATATAAAGTTCAAGTTTTAAAATAAACTGGCCAAAATTTTTCATTTTTTGCAATTGAAAGTAAGTTTTGGCTTATAAACGAAGGCTCTTTTACTAGTACTAGTATGTCAATAATTGTATTTTTTTCTAAAAAATATGTAAGGCAGTGTTATAAAGTCAATTTAAGGGTACTGTGTTAAAAGATTTCTCACAAGTATAATCATTAAGCTAGCAAAAACCCATTTGAGTTTTTGAGATTTCTAACTTCTTGAAGGAGCATATGTTATCTTTCATATTCATTTACTTTAATAGTATACTATTCTCGAATAAAATGTGTAAAAAGCATTTACTTTTGGAGAGAAAAAAACCCTAGTCATTATTTCCAAGTTACCCGAGCCTTTTTTTACAGATTTAGAGTGTCCAAAGCTGTTAGAAATACAATTTTTCTCCTCTAAATCATCACAAACGATGGCAATTCTTTTTCTTTTTTTCGATTCTTCTGGTCAGCCGCAGGCACTTGATACTAGAGATCTAAAAAATATCATTACTAAAACATTATACATTTATCTTTGGTACAAGTAAAGGATCAATTAGCTCAAAAATCTCGAAATTTTAAAATTTTTTAATGGAACAGATTGTTTTACAAGTCATATTTGTATCAAAAAATCACGGTTTTTTTGGTTTTATTTCTAATTCTAGGTCATTTTTTGATCGTTTTTAGAGAATTTTGATGAAAACTCTGCAAGATACTCTGTATGTAATTTACTATTTAGAAGAGTTGTGTTTCTTGTTAAAGGCTATTTTTGACACTGTAGGATGCCTTAAACTGTAGGATGTCTACCACTTATACTTTTTGTCCATTTGCAGTACTTACTCTACAAGTAGTAGTTGTATTTGTCCTAGAAAAATCCTGACTTTTTTTTGATCTCGTCCTGTACGAGTAGCTTAAGAGTAACCGGAAAAAATGACTTTTCTATTTTGAACTTTTTTCGAATCTCGTCACTGTTGTCAATGTCATTAATAATAAAATAAATGTTGTCCGAAGCTGTGTGACTTGACAAACTCGAGTCAAATTTAATGTCAAGAAAAGTGGTTGTAAAATACAACCACTATAATGACATAGCTATAGGAGAGAGAAATCCTTACACTTTACAAGATAAGTAAAAGGTAAAAATAAAGATTAAAAGATCCCCTACTATCGAGCATTCAGGTTTCAGAACTTACAAAAAAAATGATTATCATTTTTGTGAAAAAATTACAAGTTAAGGATTGTTGGGAAAATTGTATATTTCTTTTCTGGGAACTGATTTGAATATCTAAAATTCCTATACACTATACTTATACATGTGTAATACAGGCATAGAAATTGACTTTACAATTGTGACAGAATTTGACCGTTAAGTACACCTTAATGTGAAATATAAACCATTTAATTAATGTTTAAAGTCATTTAAGCGTACTATACAATAAGCGTAAAAGTAGATAATAATTTACTCAAAAACTGCTTTATTTAAATGTGAGGAACCCCACAGTTTTTAGAAATAACTAAAAGTTTAAATGAACAAGATTTTATTTGCTAAAAAAACCAGTGGGCAAAATTACCTTTTCCTCCAAATTTATTGAGTCATAAAAACTTGAAATATTTCTATACTTAATATTAGGTAATTTTATCTTTTTTAAAGATACTATTTCTTACCTAAACACTTCATATTCAAGTGTCAAATACGCTACTTCGTAGATATGTATGATTTAAGCTAAAAATCTCGTAAAATTAGGGGATTTTGGGCAAATTTTTACGAGATTTTTAGCTTAAATTTGCCAAAAATCTCATAATTTCTGTAAATTCCTCAGCGAAAATTTGCAAAATTTTTGAACATATTATTATAAATTTCTATTGTCAGCTTTTTGAACAATATGTCATTTTTTCATTGGATCAATTGTACTAGTATCCTACAGACAGAAGTTGTATGTATGTACTCCGTATGTATATCGTATATTTTATGTTATAATTTACTACCTATATTTAGCAAAATTTTCAAATTTTGGATTGTCTTTTTTAAAGAAATTGTAATTGTATTTCAAGTCTCAAGTAGAGTTTTACAAGAGGGACTATTTTACTATTTTATTACTCTCTTTCACACCTGGTTTTGAAAAATCGTTCTTCAGGATTTTTTTGACCGTTTTTCAAATAAATTTTCTACTTTAGCAAAAAGGAAATGACTATCTCATCATTTCAAAAAGTTTAAAATTCAAAGTACCCTACGAGTATATCTATCTACATTCTGTAAAAACCTTAGTATCTACTCATAAATAGAGAACAAAGAGCACATTAAACCACAAAACAGTGATATTAATGGTGATAATAATTGTATTGAATAATACCTTTTCTACTGGAGTACTAATAGTAATAACAAGAAACATAAATGCTTTCATTTTCATTTCAAATTTTTTTCAAATTTCGAATGCAAAGCTCAACTCATCACATTTTCGTGAGGGAATAATCCTATAATGAGTTTCAAAGTTCCACATATTAAAATTAAAAATATGTAGAAAAAAGCTCAAAAATTAATTGCTTCAGCTTTACAAAAAACTCTCATAAACTTACACGTACTACACACGAATTCATAAACAATCACCAAAGTCGATATTTCATATCATTTTTTCTGTTTTTGAGGCTAAAAAATAATAATTGTAATTGTAACGAGCTTCAAAAGTACTTTTTTTTGTATTTCTCCGCCCAACTCTTTGACTCTTATGTAAACCGACTTAAGTTTTGAAAAATTGGACAAACTACAAGTTGGGGATTGTAACCCTTGAAGCACAATTTTATGCATTTTGCAAAGAAATTAACTACCTAAATATATTGGTTTTTCAAATTTTTTCATAAAAATTTAAGGCATTGTTGAACTCTTATTTTTTCTCATCAAAAGGGTATTAATATTTTTGAAAAAAAAATATTGTATTAGAAATTACATAAACTGGGCATTTAAAAGGTTTGCGTGTTCTCATTTTCAAAACTGACCAAATTTTTTTATCCATTGTACTGTAGTTACATTACAGGTATTCTATTTACCTGCTGGTCGATGTAATAATAATCTAATTCAAGTATCAGTACAAGGGGGCCAAATCAAATAATTTTTACATATTGCTATGCATAAAGAATATTAAATATGGGCATAAAATTTCAGAAATGCAAGTTCAAAGATCAAATGCAAAATATCTAAAAACCAAAATAAAAATAATTGCTTATAACCTAAACCTTGCTAAACCTGATGTAGTTTTATCCCTAGTAATCCTAAAATTCATCTAGTCTACTTGAAAATTTACATGTACAGTATACTTACATACCTAGGTGTGTATGTACAGATAATTTAGTTTCAAAAATCTAAAATTGAAATTAAAATGCTATCATTTGGAAAGAATTTGATCATTTTATACTTTATAGTAGAGTAATCTTATCCTTAAAGTAGGTAGTTATTGTAAATATTTTAATTTTTTTTTTAAATTTTGTATTTGGACATCTAAACTAAGGTCCATTTGTTCTAGTAAAATGTACTTAAATGGGTATGAAATTCATTTCATTTATTCTTCAAATTATATAGATA
>JAQIXA010001221.1:0-27220 GCA_034699045.1 Nanhermannia cf. coronata Gr-Ori-00579 | reverse complement strand
ATAATCTGAAAATATCTCGATTTTTTTCGAAATTTTTCAAAATAATCAGAAAATATCTCGGTTATTGTCGAAATTTTCCAAAATAATCCGAAAATATCTCGGTTTTTATTGAAATATTCCAAAATAATCCGAAAATATCTCGGTTTTTGTTGAAATTTTCCAAAATAATCTGAAAATATCTCGATTTTTTTCGAAATTTTTCAAAATAATCAGAAAATATCTCGGTTATTGTCGAAATTTTTCAAATAATTAGAAAATATCTCGGTTTTTGTTGAAATTTTCAAAAAGGCATACCTTAATACAAATACTTTATGACATGAGTTGAATTTTTTTCAGATATATTTCTGTACATAAAGATTCCTAAATTTAAATTTTTATCATACATAATACATAAACCTATTTTTAGGTGGTGGTTGTTGCTCACCATTCCCTCAAATGTGTCCTCCACCATGCTTCCCACCGCCTTGTCAACCTTATGGATGCTAGTAAGTTATGAACCTTTTATTTTTGTAAAAGAGTAGTTAATTAATAATTATTATTATATTTAAGCCCTCAACCACCATGTTGCTACCCACCACAACCACCACCGCCATGCTATCCTTGTTATCCTCCTCCATGGTACGGCTGGAGATCTTGTTAAAAGAAATAACTTTAAAAAACGTTGATGATTTTACTGTATTTTTATATACCTACATCCTTGCAATACTTTGCCCTAAATTTTAAAAATTCTTGAATAAACTCAAATTCAAAATTTAAATATTCTATACCTACTGCCTATTGCAAATATTATGCTAAATTAAAATATAAGTCCTACTCCATTATTTACCTATAATACCTAAATTGCATTTAATTTTTGAGAATTTTTACAAATTTAACGGCAAAGGGCAAGGGCAAAGTAGACTTCAGTATATATCTAATGCCTAATACCTTATACTAGTTAAGATTCTAAATATTTTACTTTTTTTTAGCCCACCTCCTTGCCCACCTCCTTGCTAGTAAAGTTTAAAATTTTTGAATCTTTTTACGTAATTTTTATTTTAAATTTTTTTAGCCCACCTCCTCCATGTAACCCGTGCTGGTAATTTATGATTTTATTCTTTAATTAGGGGATGAAAACATTTCTTTTTATTTTAGTCCACCACCAAACCCATGTTGTCCACCACAAAATTGTTGTCCACCCTGTCCACCCTGGTAAAAAATTTACACAACAAAATACTTTAGGTAGGGTACTCGTATATGCCTATATAAAAATTTCAATTTTTGCAGCATGCCGCCGCCGCCGTGCTGCCCTCAGCCACCTTGCTGCCCTCCACCGCCTTGCCAGCCATGTCCTTGTCCACCACCTTGGTAAGATATAAAAAGTTGTCATCAAATCCTATCCTCCTAATACTTATTTATTTTTTTTTCTCAAAATTTAGCTGTAAGACTCCGGCCCAGACAAAATGTTGTGGAAGTTCAAGAGTGATTTGTGTACCTAAAGGAACTTATCCTCGAATACCTGGTGACTGGTGAAATTATAATTTGTAAATTCTAAAAAAAAAATCTCATTTTTGTACTTTTAGGACTTCCGTTTAATCCATGTAAAAGACCAAATTGTTGCCCACCAGGTGCAATGAACCCTTGTTGTCCATGTCCACCCAGTATGTACAGTATAGTACTGAAATATTGTTTTGAATGTTAAGTATTTGATATGATATATGATGATTAATATTTTTTATAGGTGGAGGTTGTATGCCAGGATGTGATTCTCAACAGCAAATTCAGCCACCATCTTATAACAATTGCAACTTTTATTGTACTGAAATGCCTCCAGGTATTTATGAACAACATTTTTTTCTCAAATTACTGTTACTTGAATTTTGTCACAATTTTTGTTGTAGGTTGTTCTCCTCAAATTCTTCAGCAGAAATGTAAAAAGGACGATGACTGTTGTTGTGAGGATCCTTGTAAAGATTTCCGCTGCTGTGAGGACTCTTGTGATAATATGTGTGGTGGATGTGATCCATGTAATCCAGACTGTCTGCCATTTCCAATGCCAAGGGTAACTAACTGGGGAGGTCGAGACCCTTTTTCAGGATGTTATCCTGGAAATCGTCAATATCAACCTAGAAAACTCTCCCCAAATCGACCACAGCCACAAAGTCGAGTGACACAAAGTCAAAGTACTCAAAGTCCGCCACCCCCTTCTCAAAGATCACAAAGTCCGCCACCCTCTCAAAAAAGATCACCACCACCAAGAAAAACCACACCACCTTATAATTCTCATCCAAGACAAAATTCAAGAACATTAGGTGAACAACGAGGGTCCAAACCTGGTGATAGACCAAGGTCAAGAACATCAAGTCCTAAACCTTCAAATTCAAACGGTCCAAGAAAAAGAAAAATTCAAAATACTTGTTATTTCGAAACTGACTTCAATAATAATGATGGCAATGGAAATGGAAATGAAAATTATAATAAAGAAAGATCAACGTTATCAACTGGAACTCTGGACAAGATTGAATTACTTCAAAGTCAATTTGAAAGAAGCAAAATTATAAATTCAAAAGGTGATTGTACTACACAAAATGTTGGTATTTTAAGAATGAACAATATAAGAACAAAAACCACAATTAAAACAGCATCAGAGATTTGTGGAAAATATATTTATCCATTGGGACCGCCATCAAGTCATAGTCATACAAGTAGTAGTTGTGGTAGTGATGAAACTAGTTCAGGACCAGCACCAATTTCTTCATCAACTACATCATCCAAATAAAAAAAAACCCAAGTGTACCTTAATTAGTTTATTGTTATTGTGTTTCTCTACCTTGTAATTAAAATTTTTTATATTTTAATGTCAAATGCCAATTAGGTAGCTAATAAATACAATTATCTCCTTCTAATTATCAAAAAACCCAATCACACTAAACCTAAATTAGTAACTAGAAAATAAAAACTTATCAGGCAGCATCAGAAAACAGACAGATCAGCTATCTAAAGGTGGTAAAGGTGGTAAAGGTGGTAAAGGTCCTCACGTCCCCGACTCCCGACCGTTTTTTTACAAGCAAGCAATGCATGCATAATAATAATAGGTAATAATACCTATACCTATGGCTAAACTTCGAGTACGAATTCGACTAGTTTTTTTACGAGTTCAAAAAATTGATGAATGAAATGAAATGGAAATGGAATGGATTAAATAAAACTAGAAATTATTTAAATGAAGTTAATTTTGTCATTGTCATTAGTCATTAGTACATCAGAGTAATTAAGGTTTTTTTAAAGAATGTTCATTCCAGTACTATCTACAATATTTCTACTTTTAATTCTCTATTTAACGACAATGTTCGCATCCAATCTTATGCAATTTAAAACTCAAGATCATATAATTATGCAATTCAATTGATCCTTCGAACGAATTTGAGACTTGACCTGACTGACCCTGCCCTGACCAAGGCTATATGAACCTAATCGTAAGTAAAAATTGAATTTTTGATTTACTTATAATTTTTATATATTGAATTGAATCTTTGCTTTGTGTTTTTTAAAAGGCACATGCAGGTAGATTAATCAGCAAGTGTCAATGTCAAGTTCATTATAAATTTCACTCATACATATAGGCGACTATCATATTATGATGACAACGACAACCCTGAGACCACTAGATATTTTAAGTCAACCTTATGGCCTACTTGTACTTAATCAACCGATATTAATTGAGAATCAAGTATTAAGAAAGATATGGAATTCTGGTAAGATTGTGCTTTTTTTTACATTAAAATATAATATTTTATGAATTGACCTTTAACCTCTGTCTAGCTCGGATACGTGGTCTTGTGGACGGTGGTGCTAATCAATTTATCGAATTCTACAAGAATGAAGAGAAATTTGCTTTACCCTCGTTTTTATGTGGTGACCTTGACTCGATACATTCTGATGCATTGAATTTCTTTCAAAATGAACATAATAATGTCCAAGTTTTTAAAACACCTGATCAAGATGAGACTGATTTCACTAAAGCTATCAATATTTTACGACTACAAGTTGAAGAGCAAAAGTTGGAGGTATGATTTTTATCTTTAAATGTCGAGTTTTAATACTAAATTAATCATTTTCAGGTCAATAAAATCATTGTGTTGAGTGAGCATTCTGGTAGACTGGATCAAATTATGGGAAATCTTCATACTCTACTCAAGACAAAGGATATTGCTCAAATTTTTATTTTAAATCAAGATAATATAACATTTCTATTGCCGAAAGGCCAAGCCGAAATTTTATTTAATCCGGAGGTTCTTAATCAAGATGTTAGTAAAAATACTTGTGGTAAGTAATATTTAATTATATTTTACCATTAGCTAATGAATCATTACTTATTGTTAAAAAACATCGTGTAAAGTGTAAGCAATCTAAAATGGCTTTTTTTTCTAGGAATTTTACCTCTTGAAGGTCCAGCAAAAATAAAGAGCACTGGACTTAAATGGGAATTGGATGGTGTTTATGGATTTAATTCTGATTTGATTTTAAGCACCAGTAATGTGGTTGTATCACCTCAAGTTGTTTTTTCTACAGATGCTAATTTAGTATTTACTTTTAACAAAAAAGGTTTGAGTTCTTTAATTAAATGATTACCTAGTTAAAGATTTAGATATTTTTTAAGATCATTCTTTTAGTTTCGGTGCTACGAATTATTTAGCATTCATCGGTCAATTCGCTGACCAACTGACCAAATTCAGTGAATATAAATTAGTTTTATTTTAAATGTAAAGAAAAGGTTTAATTTTATAATTAACATTTTTTAAAAGGATCATTTTTTAAAATTTATGAACCGAATAAAAATTAAATGATATTAAGTGCATATTTTCTTCATAAATAGTGAAAGTAATTTGAAATATTCTTTATAGTTGTAAGCACTATAAAATATTACGATAAACTTTAATTTGGCTCTGAAAAACCCGATTACAATTACAAGTACAAGTCTTTGAATTATTATTATTTTTGAACTTTGAGCATAGCTAGAGCCTAGAGCTAGAAATCTTTTAGAATAATAGAATTATAGTCAGTACCCTACTAGAATTCGCTGGCTTTTGCTTAAAAATATTTTTTAGAATTTGCTGAATGAAAAAGTTTTTAATTTATTTTTTATTTTATACCAAAAAAGTTAATTAATTTTTATATAAAGTTTTTAATAGCCATTGATCAATAAATTGATCAATAAAATTTAAAAGATAAGGTAGTTGATAAGGTCAAAGTCGAGGACAAGAATATCAAGTTTAATTGAGGAATTAGGTAGGTAATACCTAAGGTTTTCTATTTTGATTTTTCAAGCAATTTACAAATTACAAATAAATACCTCAAGCTCTAGATCTTTTTATATTTAAGGTAGATAGAGTAAATTAACTAATCATTTTATCTTTTGATTCTTTCGTATTATAGATATTATCTAAAGATTCTGGAACTGGGACTGGAACACACACTTGGCTCTATCCTATCAGACCATCTACTTTGAAAGTTGAAGGGCACCTTTTTAGGTAGGTATGTATAAATTAAGATTACAGAATCGTAGGTAGTTTAAAATAAGAATTGAAATTTAAGTCGACATTTTCTTTTTCTAGTTCTATTCTACTAACAGATGCCGAATTCCGAATTACTTTATGGATCATTTATATGTTAGCTGCATCTCATAATAGTCAATATTTCTCGGTCAGATTTTGTCAATTTTTGATAAAATGAAATCTCAAATAAATGGAGAAAAGGTGAAACCAATCTTAGAGAAAGGACTGTCAAATAATTCTGATGAACAGAATGGAAATTGTTCATCAAAGGAGATTGGTAAATTAAAGAAATCTATGAAAAATGATGCTGAATTTGGAGGGTATGTTTTTATTAGTATAATTATATTTATATATTTTTATTTTAATATCAATCATAAATCTTAAGTAAATTGTGAATAATTTAATGATTTTTTAAAGACATATTGATGATGATGAAATACAAGCACTTCTACAAGTTAGAACACCACCACCTTCAGTGTCAAAATATCATTCATGTAAAGTCTGCTTTGAAATGTAAGTAAGAATATCATAAAAATAATGCAGTTATTAGTTTATTTAATTTGGTCACTAATTTACATATAGATTTCGATTTGCAAATGGACTCGAAGACCATATGAATAGAAAAACTTCTCAAATCATATTTCATTGCTCTCGTTGTAACCAAGAACTTACATTCTTCAACAGATGTTCCTTAATCACTCATTTAAAGGTAAGTGTTGGTTTTATTTTTATTTCAAAGTTAAAAATCTAATAGAGCCCAGGTGCGTTCCAATCCCAATTCAATTTATTAAATTGGATAAAATTTATAATATGAAAGAATCAAATGTTAAAATGTTTAGTTAATTGTTTTTAGATTTAAACAAGTTACTAATTAAATTATATCTATCTATTTATAGTCGACCCATGAAGTTTCACAGCCAAGTATCAATGATCTTAAATTTACAAAAATTCAAGCACTACCTGAAAGTCATTTTGAAAATTATGAACATTATAATCTGGAGGAGAAAGAAAAAGATGGCGAATTTTCATCTGAATCAACAAGCATTATTTTAAACTCGAATGCTAGTCCTTTTAAAATTTCTTTGATATTTAAAACTGAAAATGGAAATCTTTATCTTCTAAATGAATCTGCAACAACAACAACAAAAACCAGTAACGACAATGTTCCTTTTGATCCATCACCCAGTTCACCAAAAATTATTTCAACTGCTATTGCTACATCGATTGACAATTCAATTAATTCTACATTTGACTCTTCAATTTCATCTGACAATAACTCAAATAGTACTGATCAAGATTTTGTTGTTTCTGCTAAAGTAATTCAAGAAATTGAAATGAAATCAGATGAAGAAAATGACATCAAAATGGTTTTGAGAAATAAATCGAAAAGCGAATCAAATTATACTAGTATTAGTGATAGTGGCAGTGGCAGTGAGCAATTAGATGAAGTTGATGATGATGATGATGATGATGGTGATGGTGATGATGATATGAATTTTCGAAGAAAAACAACAAAAGGCTCAAAATTTCGCCGCAGGTACGAGTATTAATAAATATTATGATTATGATTGACTTTATGATTTCAAAATAATTCTTCCTGAGGAAAGAAATTATTTTAGGGGACGTTCTGGGTTCAAGCAAATTTCACTTTTAGATACTATTTTTTATGGGAAACAATAATTGAGGTCAATGCTCGACTTTTATCCAGAGCATAGGCCCAGTTTTACACTTTTAAATTAAAGTGATGAAATTTGACGTTTTTGATTTGAGGATAACTCGAAATAATCTGTACTAATCTTGACCATATCACTTTTAGAATAGAAGGGTTCATAAAAAGTTACATAAATATTCTCTTCTCTTCTGACCTTTCAAATTAAGATCCAAAAATTTGATAAAACATTATTTAGATAATATCCGAGCAATTTAAGTATTATAAAAGACATTTACAAGAATTATAATTTCTTGGATTTTGAGTTAGGGTTAGGATTCAGGGCTGATTATTCCTCTGATCTTTAAAAATATGTATGTATGTAAAATAATACTTTGTACAATTCTGCTTAAACACTATTTTTATGTTTTAATCTAATGCCTATAATTTTTTATAATACAGACCTACACCTGAAAGGAAACAGCCTAGTCGTCAAAGTTCAGCATCTACAAATCAAATGAATCGTTTAACAAGATCTTTGAAGACTAATAAGAGTAAAGATCCATCTTATCAACAATGTGTTCACTGCTTAGTTCCAATTCCTTTTAAATCCATCAACCGTCATGAATCGTCGTGTGATTATAATCCTAATTCTAATTCGTCCAAGAAATTCTGTTTCTCGTGTAATAAGAATACAAAATTGAATCAACCTTTATTTAAGCATGGTTTAGAACATATAATTGCTGGAGACCAAATTTGTCTCTTTTGTAATAATGCCAATATTCAGGCCAATATTCAAGACCATTTAGAAGCTGTACATTTTTCAAAGATGAAACAAGATACAATTTTTCCTTTTGATTGCCCACTGGATGGAAAGAAATTGGCCAACATGGATCAATTAAAAGAAGATTATATTTCCCATCACGAATCCGTTTTTGGAGATCATTTATGTTCATTGTGTAATCTCAGTTTTTCTTCTATGAAATTTTTACTTATCCATAGAAGTTTCCTACATTTGAATGAAAATAATATAGTGTCAAATATTTTTGGTTGTTCTTATTGCAAATCCAACTTTCGGTCCATTTTCAAACTCAAAAAGCATCTTTTTTTAAGTCATAAGCTTAAAGATGTTACAAGGAAACACTTGATGTCAATGAGAAAGGAAAAATCAGCTTCAACAACAACAACAACAACAACAACAACAACTTCTAATGACAGCATGTTAAAGAAAAATAGTATTGATATTGATAAAGAAAAGACTGATGAAGAGAAAATGAATGGTGTTAAAGAAGTAAGTCTAGATGGAAATGTTCAAAAGGTGCTAGAAGTAAGGACTCAAAAAAATGTGTCATCGTCGAAAGCTAGATTAGAAAACGGATATTTTAACTGCCTAAAATGTCATTGTCTATTTGGAAATCAGGATATTTTTTACCAGGTAAAATTTTTAAAATGATGCATAATTTTATTTTGTTACCTAATTTCTTTTTACTTTTGGTTTGATGACGGATTCTGGGGCAAAATTTTTCAGTTATCTTTTTTTTCAAAGTTGTTTCAAATTACTTACTTCAAGTTAAAGTTACTTTTTGTTAAAGTTACTTTTTGAATTAAAATCAAAAAATAACTGAAAAATTTTTCTTGGCCCAGGATCCGTCCTCTAATCTTAACTTTCTAACATAGCATATGAAATCAAGTCACGTCTGCTTTGATGAGCCAAAAGATTATGATCTCTATGAAATTTATTTACAAAATAAAACGGATTATTGGTGCATAGAATGCGGAGAAACCTTCGTGGTGAAGCCATCGTTTGTCAAGCATTTACATTTACACTCGAATTTGGGAGAAATAGATGAATATTTAGGTTAGAAAAAAATTCAATTTTTTTTTAAACTTTCAATAACCTTTCTAACTCCTATTTATAATCTTACCGAATATTTAGATAAAATTGGCTATAAGAAACGAGAGCAAGATCCTTTGAAAGAGAATCAATGTCATGTGTGTCGACTTCAATTATTGGTAACTAGATTTTGTTACTTTAGCCTTTTTTTAGAAAATTTACCCAAGTTTTTGAAATTTTTGACTGAATTTTGTAACTTTCTAGGATTTGGATGAATTTGAATCTCATTTAAGGTCTCATGGTAAGATTTTAATATTTTCAAAATCATTTTTAATTCTATTGAAAAACAAAGGTAACCATCAGCAGAGTGCAATGTAACTTTATGTATTCTTATATTTTAAGGTCAAGCTTATTTAAAATACGTGAGAGAGAAAAGAAAATCAATGGAAGTTTTACATCAACTTTCTCCAGCTCCATATCCTGAAGCTGATATTAAAGAAGCCGAAAACAATATTGGGAATAAAATTAAGAGAAGAAGACAAATGAAAGCGTATTAATTTTTTTAATATTTATTTATTTATTTTTCTAGTAGGTATAAGACAATCTATTTGTCAATTTTTGCGTAAAATATTGGTTGCTAACTTTCGATCTCATTTTTGAAATTATTTAATTTTAAGTAAGTTATTGGCTACTCAGATTTGTTAAAGTTAAATACCTTTATCTTTAATGATCTTTTCAAAATTTCGAGTATTATTTTTCATCATTTTTGTTGGTAAAAGTAAAAATGTAAAGATAAGCAAAACAGATAAACCTATACATTACTTTTTTGTAGTCTTTTTTTATGTAGTATTTTTTTGAATTAAAAATGTTAGTCAACTCTGATGAGGCTTTAATATCAAAAAATTATAGTTTAACTTGAACTGAGAATTACTAGATCCAAGATACGTATATTATATGTTAATTAAATAATAGGTACTTGTACAATTCTATGTCTTATATTTTGTAATTAGTTAGTTTTAGTTTAAACTAGAGACAGAGACCCTTAAAACGAAGCGCATTAATTGATAATAAGCGTATCTGATCTAAATAGGTACTTACCTAATTAATAAGTAATAATTGAAATATTTTTCAATCATTATAAAAGTATGCTCATCTTCTCAATTACTGATAGACATATTTCAATATTTCTTAAAAAATAAGATATATTTCATATAGGTAGATCTTGTATCTTTAAAAACTATATTTTATAAAGGTATTTCTCATTTCCTATATACCGTACATACCACTACTAACTATTACAATTCATATATTCTGTAATGTATGATTTATGCCAGTTTTATTTTAGTTTGTTGAGAAAAAAAGCATGCAAAATATCTTACTATTATTATCTCGAAAATTGATGTTCATAATAATTTTTATTTAGGTAAATCAAAAGTTGAAATAAAAAGTAAAAAAATAGACTATATAATTGATAATTGTCAGTAAACCAGTAATGTGTTCTTTTATTTAGTTTTTATTTCTTATTTTTCAAATTATTGCGAGAAAAATATTAGGTACTTAGGTAGTAGGGTACACATGTTTAGGATATCTAAAGATAAAAATCGTGACTTGAAAATCAAAGGTATATACGTATGAATATTTGTACTATTATACCTACCTGTTGAATAATTTCTTGGAATTAACATTTGGATGGCACATGGCTTCCAACTTGTGTCCTATTATCATTATCATCGATTTTTATCTAGTTTGTAGATCTTTTAGGTATATTCAAACTTCAAACTTTATTTTAAGACTTTGAGTATTCTTGATCGTAAGATTTATTTTATATTTTATCCTCAGCCTATTATTCAACATCTTTAATTCAAAATTCGAATTGACATTCAAAGTAATTGCATTTTGGAAACTTTTGTCAAATTATTTGATAAGAATCGATGATTGCAAAATTCGAGAACAACATGTATGACAAATGCTTAATTTAAGTATTAATGCATAGGTACTACAGCTACCTAAATACGAGTACCTGCCTATCCCAGTTCTTAAATTCATTTTAAAAGTATGTCCAATTAAAAGCTATTTAGCAGATGCTTGAATAGGGCTGTCATTTATTGAGTTCAAAGTTCAATTCCAAAATTCAAATTACATTTTTTCAAAGTAATCAAAGGATTCTCAAGTTCAAGAATCAAAGTCTCATATTAGGCAAAAAACTGGAAATTCTTGGTATGCAGAGTACTTAGGTTCTATAAATTATCTGTATATTAGCTACTCTACACAACACTTCTGTTCTGATATTTGATACCTTCAGTTCTGAAAAACAATATTTTATCCTTTATGTATCCTCTAAAAACATATAATAAAATGGAATAAATTCGGTTTTTCAGAGTAAAAAATGAATACATACAGATTTGGCATAATACCAGGCATATTGATTGAATACTTTATTATTATTATGTATATTATCTTGATTCAATGATAATCAGAATCATATTACCGTTGACCTATTGAGCTCTTTTAAATGCTAAATACCTTAAATATGAGAACTTGTATTAAACATGATTCAAGTTAATTTATTTTTTTCTTAAAATTAGCTCGAATTACCGTCTAAAAAACTTCGACTTAAAGTAGCTACTAGAGCTACTGATAGAGCTACATACATGTGTGTATGTATTATGTATATACTAATATATCCATATTTACCATACTTGATACATGTGCCAAGACTATTCAAAGCATTTTTTAACATATTTAAATGATAAAATAACCATTTACTCACTAAATACTTATAAAATGTCTCGATAAGAATCGCACAAGTTCTGAGAAAGATTGAAATCTCCAATCTACTCTCTATCTGTACCTATAGTCTAGAACAGATAATTGTAATTATTATGAAAATATATTTTGTATAGGTAGTAGGTAGGGTACTTTAAGACTTTAGGTATATGGGAGTTTTTTCTCAAAGGCCATTAAAGATTTTAATTAATAGTCACAAAACAAAGTTTCAAAGTAAAATATAGGTAGGTACTTTAATTAAATAATATAATAATATGTAATGTAGGTACCTTTACCTCTATTAGTATTTAGAGGTTAGATGTTGTGTGTGTGAGAACTTTTTTTTTACATAAACACAAACACATATTTTTCATCAAGTTCTTCAACTTTACTTTACGATCAAAGAACCATTACCTATTTGATGGTTAATTGAGTTAAATAAGCTTTTAATAATAAAGCTTCTCATATGAGTCTTTATAAGTTTCACAGGATACATTTATCCTCAAAAAAAACCTTAAGAATAAGGGATTAAGGTCATTTTAATCATGTATTTATGTGTGTGTGATCGCACAGTTCTCAGAAGTTTGAGATTAAGTAATAATTAGTGAATCATAAATGAGGATTTGATCTAAATACCTGAAATACTTTTAGTTTTTGATTAAATATTTTTGAGAAATTGTAAAATTGTAGGTTATAGTTATGACCTAAAGGTTCATATTTCATTTCCAGCCCTTTGTTACGCTTAATTCGGTATAATTCGAGACAATTAGGAGGGCCCTTTTCTCTAATATTTTTAAACTTTAGAACTTAATGTAATTTGAGATTTCTGGGGTCTAGCTCATATAAATACGAGTAGGCCATACTGCCCACAAAATCTGTCCATTCTTTAAAAATTTTCTTCAGAATTTTAGTCTACATAATTTGCATTTTTAATTACTTTGAGGGATCAATAAAATTAGTAGTAGGAAATTAGGTGTATTATTATCCGATCTTTTACACTAGCTTGACCATTTTTCGAAATTTTTGCAAAAATAATCAAAAATTATAGATCATTTTTTCTACCAATATTTTTTAATTTTTATTAGACTTTAGATGTTGTGCTTTAACTAATGTACAACACTTCAATTATACCTACCATTTCCTATTTTATGATCTTTTTTTACTCAATTTTTTGTTATATGGATATTTAGATCCTTTCTTGTAGTTTATTTAAAACAATTTATAAAAAATTAGATTTAGGTAGGTAGCTAAATTGGAAATTTTAAAAATATATTTTCAAGAAATATTTCGAGCTTTCATAAAGTTATGAAACTTATTTTTGTAAAAACACAAGCAAGTACAAGTAGGTATCGAAAAATGTTATAAAAGTGGCCGGATGAGAATTCTGGGCGTTTTTGAGTCAAAAAAGTTAATTGTGTCGGTACAACAGGTGCCTTGGTCGGTCCTTAACTTAAGGGATCTCGTATAAACATAATCCCAAATTTTTATATTTTACCCAGGCGAGATTCGAGACTGAAAGTTGGTGTAAAAAAAATTTAACCTAACCATATCCTATAGAAAATTACACACTTTTTAAGATTCATAAGCTTTTAAAAACACAACCAGGTATCTACTATACAAGTATCAGTAGTAGGATACATAAAAGACCGTTGGATTTGTAAATGTAAGGTATCTCAAAATCCAAATCCAAACTGCAGAACAAGTGTATTTACTATAAAGTTAGAGGTATCTTTAATATAATATCTATGAACCTTTTCAAGACTTGAACGACTTCGACTGGGGTATGTACCTGTTTGATTCAAAGAGTTTGTAAAAATTTCTTTCATCATGTTCAGTTGTGGTTTTGCTTCGAAAAGCAAAAGACATACAGAAATCCTCGAGTCTCATTTTGGAAACCAAAAACCAACACAAATCTCCTACCTTGTTAAAAAGTTTTATTATTTTTTCTGTCAAGTGATTGTAAACAGACTTGACACTTGGAACAATTGTTTAAACTCTTATTATTCTTCTTTACTTATAAAGTCAAGATTGAAAAGGTTGAACCCTAAAAATAAAATTTTTATTGACTTTGTCTGGTTCAAATTGGGATACATATTAAGAGACTTGCTTCACACCCTTACAACCCAAGAAGTTTCAAATCTCAAGTATCCAACCTTTTAAAGTTGGAATCAATTTTTGATCAAAAAAAGTTCACTGATTTGTGCCTGAGGATCCTGAGGAATCTCGTAATTGTAATAAAATAGTTTAAAGTGAAATTTTTTGAGGATTTTTTGTACCATAAATTAACACAGATTTAAGTAGTTTTTTTTATACCTGGACATTTGGCTTATATTGATGTGTCTTGGTCTTGGTGGTGGTCAATAAAAGTGTTACAAAGGACTTTAGATTAGATTTTTTTTTGCAAGTTTACAACTTGTAAATGTGAATTTATGAAGCGTCAATTTGCCTTTAAATTTGCACTCAAGTATACTTATATACCTGTACATTAGTTAGGTACTTGTAATAAATTTTATAGTTAATTTTGATTTTTGAACAAGTTGAATTCGTGGGAGAGTAATTTTTAAAGGATTTTTTTTACAATTGTATAATTGTAATTGAATAATTCTTAAGTGTCTTACATAAGTTTCATTGAATTTCATTGAAATTTATTCAAGATTTCAAGATGAAGTGCTTTGGAGAAAAAGTTCGAAATATCCATTGTAAAATCGTCAGGTAAAGTATCAATTAGCATTGACTAAAAAAAGTTCTTAAAAGTATCTTTACCTAATTTTATCATTTTATACGATACTATAGATTAGACGATCAAGAACTAATCCAAGAAATTCAGGTAAGATGCTAATTACACTATTTTTAAGCTTGTTAAATCCCATAAGCTCAAAATTCAAAATCTTTGCAAAATAACTCGGGGTTATAAGAAGATTTTTAAATCATTTTTTTGGCCAATTTTGCTATCGGGGTTTTAGAAAATCTCTTAAGATTTTAAACACTTTTGATTCTCATCAAGTTCTACTACTACGAGTGGGTACTATACTATAGTTGAGGGTAAGGAACTTTTGTTTGTATTTGTATAACACATTTTTAAGATTTTGATTAGAGATGTTAATTTCAAATTTTCAAGGTTTAATGATGCTACTTTTCCATAAACTAATTTTTTCCCAACCAAACTGACTGACATAAAATAAACCCTGTAGTAAAATACAAGTACAAGACATTTTGACATTTTTGACTAACCAAAATTAAAATTAATCTTAAAGACAAGACAAGACACGAGATGAGATGCGATTTTAAACAATTATCAAGTTTTTTTGAATAATATTATCGTTGTTTTCGTCATAAAAAGCTCCAAAATTTGGAGCTTTTGGAGTCAAAATAGACTAGTATTAATCAAAAATCTCACCAGGCAGATTATTTTGACCTTTTTTGATACAGTCATCTTTATGGTAGTTAGAATTCTCAAAACAAGTTACAGTTTTTCATATTTCGAAATTTTTGCATTAAAAAATTGCTATTTCATTTGAGATTCACATTTCTGCCTTGATATCTAAACTTTTTTAACAAAAAATTCAGACTTTTGGCTTGAGATAAGTACTTATAGGTATTTTACTTTTATTGAATTTGAGACTTGAGAACAGATACTTTACCTAATTCTTAATTTCGAGCTAATAATGACTGTGTACTGTGTGCATAAGCCTTTTTTAGAAAAATCTCATCGAAAATTAAAACGCCAAAATGACAGACTGCTGTTCAGTCTCATAGTAGTTTGAAATAATCTTTTAAATACTTATAATTTGCCATCAAAAAAATCAAACTTGTCATGCCTAAATCATGATTCTGCTGTTCTTTATGGTCAATTTTTGCAGTATTTACTTTAGAATTAAAAAAAATAATATTTGCATGTTCTTCAGAGAATTTTGGAACATTTTTGTAATTCACGCCTTGTCATTAGAAAATCTCAAACTTTTCTAGACTTGATGAGACTTCAATCTAGATCCTATACATAATGTACCCTAGCTATATGAGTGTAGTGTGTAGGTAATTAAGAATTTAAAAACTTGAATAAAAACATGATTTTTGAGTTTATTTACTTTAACTACCCTACTAATACTAGTAAATACTAGTAATAGTGGGTAAAAAGCAGGTGTTTTACTTTTTACCAAATCATAGTAAGGCATAATAAAGGTATTAAGGTCCATGAGAACTTTACAAAATCCTCAGCAGATTTTTTTTTGCAAAAATCCTCAGATTTTACGAGCAAAACAAATAAAACTTTGTACTTTTATGTAAAAGATCCAACAATTTATAAATCATTAACCTTAGAAGCCTATACTTATCCTCGCAATTTTATGACCCTATAAGTACCTACTATTCTGTATAAGTAACTAGGTATACCGATATGTATATTTTATAATCCAGCCTTTTACATGTCATTTGCCTATATTAAATTCTTAATCCAATTTCCAATTGCACTGTAGTCTGCTATAGTACATGTGTATTTGTAAGGGATTAAGAACATGTCAATTTTTTGAGATTTCCATTTCCATATATTGATCATTTTACAAATTTTTTGGACAAAAAATTATTCTTCAAGAGTCAGTGCCCCCTCACTCTCATTATTATTGCTACTTATATTATCTCACTTGTACTTGTAGTTCATAGTTCAAATTTATTTCTCAGACTTTTACAGGAACACATATATCTAGTACTCTTATAGATACATATATGTATCTAGGTAGTACTGTGTTATTGTTGAGATTTTAAGATTTGTAAAAATTTTAAAAAGATTTTAACTACAAGACCAATAAAGTAAATCTGCCAATTTGACCGTAAAGCCTCGCCCTTTCTTGTAAAACTCAATATTAATGTAGGTATACATACTACAGTATGTACGAGTAGTAGCTCGCATTTAGTCAAAAAATATGAACCATTCTACATCATTTTTGAACTTTCAACCAAGTCTTCAACTTGTCTAAAATATCATCAAAATCTGAGAAATTGATAGAAATTCTCAAGTTAAAAATGACTTTTTTGACCTAAAATAACCGATTTTTCTTGAAATTGAGCTCTGAAACCTGAGAAATCGGTGCCTGATTATGAGTTAAAAGTTGACCTTTCCTGATGGAAATTAGTAGAGCTTTTAAAAGTAAATTAGGAGTTTAAACGTTTTAAAAGTACTTGGTCTTGGTCGGTTTCCTCTAATTGTAAGAATTTAAATGATCAATAAAGCTTTTAGCTCAAGTCTCAAGTCTACTGTGTGTAATATTCCAATTTGCAGTACTAATATCTTGAACACCTGTTGAGTACTGCCAATTTCAACCTCATAAATATGAATTTATACTCAAAACTCAAATGTACCTACTATATTATATCAGTAGAAAGAATTTTTAAGTAAGTAATCACAAATTTGAATTTGATCATTAAATAATTTCATGAGAAATTCATGGTTCAGAAATCAGGATCAAGAAATCAAAACTTCGTCACCTATCGCCTATCACTCTACCTGTCAAGATCTTGTCACATTTCTTTTTCAATTAAAGTCAATTACTAGACTCTTCACAGAAATCAATGACATTTGGATTTTGGACACATAAATTTCCATATAAAATAAGTTGTAATAATCGATTTACATTGTCACTTTTCATAAAATTTTTTCCCAGATGTCCACCGTCCAAGTCAATTAATTTTTCTCCTAAAAGTTGAACCAACATGTGGTCATAAAAATTTAGTCATTGTCATTCTTCATAAGTAATACTGTATAGTTGGTAAATTATTTTATTTATCTGAGGAACCTATGCATGGTCGGCTTTTTTTGACACCTCATGATATCTATAATTTTAATAAGTTGAATTAATCTGCATAAATATGCATTATATGTCTTAATGGAGCGGTCTTTTTGATCGAAAAACACTATAGACTTACGTATATTGTATATCTAATACTGGTTCAAAGCCATACTTATTTTACTCTATCTAAAAAAAATTTGTGAATCAAAATTTAGCTATATAATTCTTTATATGAAAGTAAATCAGAGCAAAAATTTCTCAGAAAAATTGAATTAAATTCAACCATATAAGTAGTGTAATTAAGGTTAAATACAGAGTTACTATTTTTGGACTTACGAGTATAGGTACTCGTACTATTGTTTCATATGATTTCAAAATTTTACTTTTCAAATTCGAAACTATTGTTCTTTCTATTCAGAGAGTAAAAGTGTCCCAAAAGTCCATTTAATGGTCCATTTGAGAGAATATTTGTAGTCCTTTTTTAAGGTAGTAAAGCCAACAGACCACCTTGTCTTAATACCTTTATGGATCGAGATAAAGTTGTAAAAATTTTAAAGTAGGTACTGTACTGTTCCAGGCCCAGGCTTCAGGTAACATGATATGATCGTATATGATAAAAAAGGACATTTTTTTTTTTTTTTTTTTTTAAACTTTTTTGGACAACAATTCCTCAAAATACTCACAAGTGTAGGCGTTATTATACTGTAGTCAAAGTTAAAAGTGACATCAAAAGTCGACTTTAAAACTGTCCTACAGATACATATAGGACCGAACAGATAACAAATTACTCATAAAAATATATACTTACAATACTAAAATTAGTTCTATCTCTTAATGCAATGTCAAGTCTCGAGACTCAAGGCTCAAGACCCTTATTTTGAAGTCCAATACATCAAAATAAAAGAAACTTTTGAAACTTTGAAATAGATACAAGGGTCTATTATTTATTTTGCTGCATCAGACTTTCAGAGGTTTCATTTTCTTAAACTTAAATATTTAACGACTTGGACAGACACCCTTTCAAAATTCATAAAAAAGGGACTCTTGTCTAAAGACTGAATTAAGGACACAATAGTAATCCTTGGGTACAAAAAAAATCTTTTTTTTTTCTGGAGTTTATAGTGTTTAGATGGTGAGTGTGGGTGTTAAAAGTAGAAGAATCATTTTTTCAAAGTACTATCTAGTAGTACTTATAAATCAATACACTGGGTTGTTTGACAATGTGTTTAACACCTAAGATTGAGTTTCAAATTCAATTTGTACTCTAGTACTATAGGTGATAATGGAAAAGAATAATATTTTATTTGAAAGTAGAAGTGCTGCTTATACTAGAGTTTATAATGGTAAGGCAAAAAACCATCAATGCCAATTTAAATCATCTAACCACAATTGCAAATAAGTCGAAATTTAAATTGCGGACATTGACAAAATTTGCCCTGGAGGAATTATCAGGACAATGGATTTGAATATTACTACTACATAGTAGTACTACTATACTTAATACTTACAAGGGGGAAAAGATCTCATTAAATAAGAAATTTATACAATTACCTTTAATATACTTACTTACATACACAATAGAGACATTTGCAGAGACAATGTGCAAATTTATTTTTAAATATTTGCACATTTGATCATTTTTAATGTATTTTGATCTAGTGTAGGTTAAAAGACTCGTGCACGTTTTTGTAAAATTTCGACTTGATTAGGTCTAGTCTAAAATAGCATTATTTTGCATTTGCTAAAGCTTAGAATTTCATTTTTAAAAGCTCGTTAATTTAGAATCTCTAATCATTGGTAGATACTAAAGTACTTTTTTAAGTTTGAAAAAGTACAAGTTTGAAATTTTATACTTGATTTTGATGATACTTGTACATATATGTATATTGTATTTTGGCATATCTAGGTATAGTTAAAATAACAATGGGTATTTAATTGTGCTTGAAAGTGAGTTTGGAAAAAAAATTAATTGTTTAATTCTAAAAATGGATCGAGATTTCACCGCATTTTCTTGATCAAATAAAGACAGTAGAAGTGTGGGTTTCATACTTACTACTAGATACCATACTTACCTGGCCTAGTAGTATGACCATTTAAGTCAATAATAAAATTATAATAAAATCATATTTCATTTCAAATCCAGTCAGACACACAGATAGATTTGGGGACAGAATGTCCAAGTCTCAAGTTGACTCTATACAAATACAGTTGGATATCTGTATAAGGTTCCAAACTTAAAAAAAGCATAATCAGAATCATTATGTAGGGTACTGATATTTTAAGGTCATTATTTCATAATCTACCAGTATAATCTATTAGAATTAGAAGTAAAATCAAAAATTTGCTAAATTTTTGTCAAATCTAAAACTTTAAATTCAAATACACTTCTAAACTTCCAAAATTAGAAAATTTTCATTTTTTGTAGATTGCCAAATCAATTTTTCTAATTTAGTACCCTATTTGGATCTAAATAAAATGGAAAAAATCGTTATATAGACATTCAACTGTATGCAAATCTTGTTGAACAAATGTGACTAGACATTTCTAAACTTTTAGTTTTTTAGTTTTTGCAAATCCCCTTATTTCTGCTGATTTAATTTTAATTTAGTCATCCAGAACAGTAGAATCCGATTATTACCAAAATTTTCTACAAAAAACCATTTGTAGAAATCGTAAAGCAAAAAATTTCTCAAAAAATTAATCTACTTTAAGCCTTAAGGCCTTAAAGGATCTGTTACACTAGACTATATACAAAAGTAATATTTTTATTTTTAAGACAAAAATCTCCTACTTTTACTTGTAGGTATATCACAATAGAATAATTTATGAATATAGTCTCTACTGTAAAGTCAGAGCCAATTTAGATAAAAATTTTAAAATATTTTACCTTAAATGGCCATTTATAATGTAATAGGGCTATGCATCTATTTAAGTAATTTATAGATACTTCTGTACTGCGTAGCACAAAAGTAATTAAATGATAGAAATTAGAAATTCTAAGGTCTTTTCAGAACTATCTATTCTGTATTTGAGTAAAAAATATCATTTTACTATAATAAGTATCTTGGTCAAAATCATGTCTTTCCAAATAATTAGTTCATTTTTCTTTTGGGACTTTACTTTAAATGAACATGATCATGATGCTTCAGGACACTCATTTAAAATCTCCTTTTTAATTGTTCTTTGTTCCTTGAAAAATAAATTGTTGAGAGGGCTTGGTGAATAATGATATTTCCATACCCATTTCAAATAGTAATTAACCCATTTTTTTTTACACAAATAAAGGTAGAAATACAGATAAATAAAAATAAATCTTGTCTAAAAGAACATAAATAAATTCTAAAGTGTTCTTGGAAGCATATAGAATCTAGAGAACTAAAACTAAAGCTTAAAATCACAGGATTTGTATCAAAAATACTTGGAATTTGAAAGTTTTTGAGATCTTTAGGATCTAATACAGGCACATATGGAGACCTAGAGCTCTGAAATTTTCAAGAGATTTAAACCTCAAGCAAGTTGAATATAACTAGAAAAGTTAGACCATTATTTTGGTCCAATGTTTTGGTTTACAAGCTTATAAGTATAGGTACGTGACGACCTAGCCAAGTCTTGAAATTTGAAATTTAGAAAAGTGACAAAGCACTTATCCTTAGAACAGGTAGGAATAATCTGTATTTTTTGCTTAGCTAATAATGCATATAACCCTAATACTACACTTGGAAAAAATAAGCTTTTCTAAACCAATTTTATGAATCTTGCCCATCTATGCATATCACCAGATATTGATGTATCCCCTTCAATAATTGGCTTTATAACAGCAAGAAAAAAAACTAACTGCTACTTAAAAAATTTTCAGTTTTTTTGTCAATAAAGGCAAGTTATGAATCGTTATTTTTACTATTTCAAATTACAGGGTAATTCTTACACTTTATGGTCGTATTTTGTAAAAATTTGGTTCATTCTAGAAGTACTCTGTATTCTGTATTCCACACATATTTCTCTATTTTTCAGGTTACATTTCTTTAAAAATTTGAACTCTAAAAAGATCTTGTAATTTAATTTGAATTTTAACACTTTTCTGCAATATTTTGTCCAAAAATTCGTCAAATTTTTTAAAACATAGGTCATTTGTTTCCGAATACATATAGTACAAGTTCAGGTTTGGCAGTTTGGTCAAATTTTTACTAAAATCTAGGTTTTTCCTGTAAAAGCCCCGTTTTTAACTTGTACTATACTTGAACAAAAGTGTATGGTTATACTTGTACCATCTGTACAGTCTGTAGTAGGTTAGATGATCTACAAAAATAATCTTTCAAATTTCAAGATAATAATAACCAGAGCAAACAACCTGAGAAAAAAAATCTTGAACACAATCACAATCAAGAGCCAATGACCACCGCTCATAACCGTTAAATAATCATTTTGTACTCACATTATACAATTATTTTGTACAAAAAAAGGAACATGATGATGTGCAAAATAATTCGTAAACACATATATAAACCCAGTCTACTATCTACCTACTATTAATAGGTATATATGTAATAATAATTGGATCTTTAAGTTTAAAAATGTGTGCAAAAAAAGTAAATAATTTGCTTGGAAAAATGTGAGTTGACCAGAGCGGAACGAACAAATTCATTCAGGTATTTATCTCATAAAAATTTATGATTATGTTTTTTGTGACTTACTACAAGTATCTGTACGAGTATTACATAAAGTATTAAAGTTGAATTTTTACCGTTTTTTTAAATACCTACATTGTACTATCCATATACTTTGTAGTGTACTCTTGTTGACATATTTAATAAGCTTAAAATCAAGGATATGATAAACAATAGAATAATTTACTTTAATTTGCAAATCCCCGCTGATTCTTTGTTGAAAAAAAAACACAAAAATATGTAGTTAATTTAGTTAATTGTTAATCACCACAAGTCTTAAATTTCAGACAGTATGCCTGCACTTAATATTATATAGGATTAATGTGAGAGCGAAGCGAGCACTTACTATTCATCTTTGCTTGAACTTGGTTTGTCTATTTGTCTGTCCAGAAGATTATTCGAAAACTGGACCGATTTTAACCAAACTTGATATAAGGGACTCTTATAAGGTCTACTCGTAGTTGTGTTCATACATATAACCCCATTCCTTGGAGTTCTGTCCCCATGTTAATAAAATGGGAAAAAAATCAAAAATGAGATTTCTGAGCTTCCGAATTTGACATCTGTTTGACCTCGAAATATGCTTGTCAACCCTAAATTCCAAAACCAAAATATCCAAAAAAAAATCTCCAATTTCTAAAATTTCCATTCCAGGGAATTGGTGATTTTGGAAATTGGAGATTTTTTTGGAGATTTAGGGTGTGAATCCGAAATATGAGGTAAGTATCCTGAGATGACTTCAACTTCAGAGCTTTGCTTGAGCTCGCACAATTATTAATTGACTATCAAAATATGTAGTAGTTAATTAAATCCTAGTAATATAGGAACTAGTATTTTTTGCAAAATTGAAATCACGAATGCATTTTTCAAATACTTACGATTATAATGGATTAGATTGCCTGCTTAACTTTGACTTTTCAAGTTATTTATTTACAATTTCCCGTTTTGCAAATCTATATTCTATCGCCTTGAAATTGAATTCAAAATTCTAAAATTAATATTCAATTCAATCCCTTAGCACTAGTCTTGGAGTTTTGGAATAATGATCATTTTATATGGGATAGGCTATATATTATGTATTAGGGTTGGGATAACCTCGACTCTTTTTAAATGCACTTTAAATGATCGGTAAAGTATGTAAATAAAGCCATATAGAGTAAAAAATAAGAGATTTATTAAAACGGGGTGTGTTCTACACTATAGGTAGATTATTATGGAACAAGATTTCAACCTAAAACTCAACTTTTTTTCCCGTTTTTTTAATGATAAATGTTTCAAAACATAAACTAATATATACTTAAATAGTTCAAGTCAGGATAAGGTAAGGCTACACTAGCAATATCAAAAACCCTTTAAATCCAAAAAATTCCAAAAAGTATTTGTCGTTTTTGAACTTTGTCACGTGTAGTTTCCTGGTTGAATTTCCCTAAGACTCTATACGGAATAGGTTTGAAATCGTTTGAATTAGGCAATTTTTTTAACATTTCTTTTAGACCTAGATATCAAATTTTGACCCAGAGATTAGATAATCAAAAAAGTTCGAAAATCCTATTTCTATCAGGATCAGAAATCTGCCAGAATTTTTGAGAATTTTTATGAGTATGAATTTGGTTGTAAAATTTTGATTTTTGACAATTTAGATATTGGACTTTTTATGTCAATTTACTATAGTGTATAAGGCGATGAGAAGATTATTTGAAATAATTCTAAAGTTTTGAATTTTTCATAAAATTTATGAGTTTTGTCTAGTTTGGGCGGACATAGATTAAAAGCCATAGTATACACATGTACTTATAGTATAAGAAAACTAGAGTAAAAAGTTCTTAAAAAAATATTTTGGGTAAAGGGCTGGCTGAGCATACATATCTGTAGGTACATATATGAATTAAGGGCTGAGGAACAAATACAAAAAATGACCAAAGGGCAAATAGAAAAATTTGTAAATTGCTCAGATACACTCGTCTAGTACAAAATAAGGGTCTTATGTATGCTTACCTATGTTTAATGGACTTTTGAACAATGTATAACATTCATTTAAAAATTGTTAAAACATCAGATAAATACTATTATACTGTACAGATAGACTGTAGTGCAAGTAGGTTTCAAAAAAATTTTAGGAAAAAAAAACATGCCCCAAGGAACTGAAACTGAAATTTATGAGCTCGATTTCATTTAAAAGCTTTTTCCTACATCGAGAGTCTCTCTCAGAGCTTCAATTTCAATCCAATTCAGTTCAATATCCAAAAACTGACAAAAACACGTCAAAAAGTTGAAACATTTAAATTTTACTACTACTTTAGTATAGTAGGTAGTATGTATGTATTGGTCAATTGTTATATTTGCAAATGAAGAAATAATTAGACGAGAAAAAAAGCCTCAAAGGTAAATTCTTAAGATATTAAATCTTCTAAATTGTTCGGTAGCCAATATGCAGATTTTTGAATTTTTAAAACTGCTAAAGTTTCATTTAATTTGTCAATAAAACTATATAGATTAGATCTTACTACAGGAAGGTATCATATGCATATGCAAACAAAACAAGGTACTAGGGCTTAAAACTGAAATACACTATCTAGATTCCATAATTTCAAGCATAATTTTACAAGATACTATGCTGGGAACTTTACTTTACAACTTTTCTAATCAATTTTAGCCAAAATTTTAGCTTTTTTTCAAATATTTGGGCTTGAAATCCTATAATTTCTTCCTTTTTACGAGCTTGCAAACAAAATACATATACCAAAATACTACTCGTACTTTGATATTCTAAAAGTATGCCGAAAATCCTGAGGGTCCTATTTTGTATCTGAAAGAAATAATTATAAAATGCCAAAAATTGAAATTAAAAATGAATCTATAAACCATTATGCGTATGGCTATGGGTGAAGTTTAACATGAAAGAGGTTACTTGAAAATCAACATTCTACAACTTTTTTTTTCTCATTCCTTGTATTTTAACCCAATGAAGTCGGCTTCATTGGGCATTACTACATGCATTAGTAGGATGTGTTATGCTAGCTGTGATTTAATTGAAAAAAATAAAACTTCTCATTCTCACAATGGGTGGTAAGTCTTAAAGAAAAATGCATGAGTTTCTGTTCAAAAAAATTAAATTGAGAAAATTGGTACTCAATCTTTCAGTAAATCACCTTTTTCAAAAAAAAAACAACCAAATCCCTTACCTATATTATAGGTAGGGTAAGTACTAATCCTAAGTACTGTATTTTAGTAAATACCTGCTAGTTTTTTGAAGCCATAAGAAATAGATTAGACTTAACTAAAATTGACATTTATTTCTACTTATTTAGATCTAAATATGACCAAATTACCCTCATATACAGATACATCACCTATATTTGAAATAACTTCACGTAATATATTGCTGCTTTCTACTACTGTATAATAAGGTACATTTATAAAGAGTAAAAACAGATCCAGATCAAAAGAAACAGATCATTTTTTTTACATAAAAATCGCTGCAACAAGCTCTAAAACAGACAACTTTTTCTCAAAAATCTCATTTTTTTGTCTAAATTTTGAAAAACTTGGACTTTTTGGTCAAAATTGACTATAAAGGTCAATTGTGCTGGAGATTTTGGTCTAAATATGGACATTTTTGTGAATTAATCAATCTCCTTTTGGTAAAAATTTGATACTTTGGTCAAAAGTGTCTATTAGTGTTTGAACTGTCTAATTGTGTCGAAGAAGTATCTAAATATTGACATTTTTTCCATTTGATCAAATGGCCAGCATATTATACAGATCAAATCTCTCTACTTAATGATTTTACAAGTTCACCTGATCTTGAATGTAAAAATGCCCCAAAGGTTGATTTTTCTTTGAGTTTCTCACACTTTTGATTTGAATTTTTCTTATTACTAGTGCACTATACTACAAAGTAGTACTACTGTGTAGAAGCAATTGACTTTTTTTTTTACAATTTTATATTTCTGATTATGAAATAATGAGTGTGTAAAATACTTGTAGGTATATGCGGCAAGTGTAGCTTCCTCAGTCTCTAATTAGAACCCAGCCAGAAACCAGATTTAAAGATTTAAGTTTTGATTTAAACTATACTTTAGACATAATAAGAATAAGAGTCTAGTGGATAATTCAAACTTAATGTATTTAATGTGTTTTCTTCATAAACGAATCAATTTAATACTTATACTATTAAGTACAGAATCATTTACCACCTCTGGCTTTTGGCATAAAAAAAACTCATGATCTGGGACCTGGTTTCGATTTTGATTCTTTTTGTTCATAAACTTAGTACTACATAGTAGGTACTGTGAATGTGTCGATGTCTCAAATTTCAAATAACTAGGTACAACTATAAGCACATACAAGTAGGTATGATAAGGAAGTAATGATTGCGAAAAAGTAAAAAGGTTTTTAAAACTTTTGAGACCTGTAATCAAGCAAATATGCAAAATACTTGCTATCTACGTATATAGGTATAAGTTCCCTAATGTAATCGAATCTTTTAAATTTTTAAACACGAATTAAGAATTAAAACAGAAGTACTTTGGTAGCTCGCATTCCCTGGGAAAAAAGCAGAAATATAGATCTACTCTTATATTTGACCTTTACATTTGTCTGTCAAATTTTTTGAATTTTTTTGAATTATAGGATTTATTTTTATTTATGCCATTTGGTGAATCTAGTTTGCAAATTTTGCAAAAAAAATTATTGTTTGGATACAATTAAAGTGTCTGATTTTTCTCATTTTCGCAGTAATTCTCTTTAGGATGTGTGTAAAATTGAGGTCAAAATCGAGTAATTCAGAGCTGAATACCTCGATACACCTATCTATTTATAGTAAGTTCTCGTAATTTTTCAAATTTTACATGAATTTTCTCTAGATTGCTAAAATTTTAACATTCAAAAATTGAGTAAAAATCTCAAAAACTGACTTTTTTAGGTTCATAAAATTTTAAAAATATTGTAATTTCGAGCTTTTGATAATCTATTTTATATATGGTGTGTATACT
>JAQIXA010001220.1:0-27231 GCA_034699045.1 Nanhermannia cf. coronata Gr-Ori-00579 | reverse complement strand
TAATGATTATGGTCCACTAACTTGTGATGAACAACATATTCTTCAATTGTATGACAATTTTATGGAGATGGGATTTTAGAGGTGGGATTTTGGTTTAGGTGAGATTTCGGAATTGGAATTTGGTCAGTTGGGATTTTGGTTGTTGGGATTTTTTTCCTAGAGCCATTGAAATTTATGTCGAAAAAGCACAACTAGGCCCTATAATAGTCCATCAAGCCAAGTTTGGGTAAAATCCGTCCAAAAGCTCTCGAGGAATCTTAAGGATAGACAAAAGGACAAAGTGGAAATGCAATATATGCTCAATATATGCCAAAAATGAAAACACCAAAATGGAATTTTGTGATAAATATTATAAAATTCAATTTTTACATATCCAGGACCAACTTTAAGAGGTAAGTATTTTGAAATTTGACGATTTTTGCCTTTAGTCAAATGTGCAATAATTTGGAGGAAATGTTGAAAAAAGCAAACATAACAATGGTCTACTTGAATTTCCGATTTTTCTCAATCTTTTTGGGTGGGTATAAGTAGAACGTGACCAATTTAAAATATGTCTACTCACATATCACATAAATAAAATATAAGTATAAGTATAGGTAAGTATAAAATACGAAATATAAAAAAAAGTTGTAAAAAAAGCTTTCTCAATTGTCACTTGAAATGCTCAGACTTTGAGGCTAAAAAACATAAACTCCTTAAAGCATTAAATACGACGATTTTTTTATAGTTTTTATTTTTGAAAAATTTCGATTGAAAGTAGAACTCAATTGATTTCGTTTCGGATAATCGAACCCTGCTAATTCTCAATGTCCATTAACCATTATGGTTTAATGTACTTTGGTAATTTGGGACTCGACTCGAGTAGTATAGATACCTAGTATCTAGGTATAGGACAAACTGCCCATATTTAAATATTATTGTTTTTATTAAGTGCCTACTCATTTCGAGCACTTAAAGAGAGGTTTAGTTGTAATAAATACTTTGTTTTGTAATAGGTATACTCGAGATACTTTGGATAAGTTCATTTAATTGCAAATTATCTCAAAAGTACAATTAAATTTTACGAGAATCTCTTCGCCGCAGTCTATTTAACAGTAACTAGTAACTGGATTTCGAAAATCTCAGATTAACAATCATAAACCATCTCGAAAGCTCGGTTTTAATATAAAATTTCATTCAAAAACTCAAAATTTGAAGATTTTATTAAGCTATTAAAATATCTCTTAAATATTCGAGCTTAAAATTTCAACAATATAACCTTTAGTTGAAACTAGACAGTTTTTATAACTAGGGTTTAATTAACTTCTCTTTATTTAATTGTGCGAGCAAGAGCAAAGCGTCGAGGACGCCACAATTTATCCCAATTTTTGAGGTCAAAGTTCAGCATTCAGTCATCAAATTCGAAATTTTTATTATTTTACAAAAATTGAAATTTCGTGACTCCGTATTTGAAATTGAGGGCATGAAAAATGTCCAAAAATTTGGTTTAGTTGTCTTTAATTTTTGTGATCAATGTTTATATAAATTTTGAAATATCCGGATTAGGTTATCAAGGATTGGATTAAAAGGGTTTTTCAAGTGCGAGTTAATAAACGGTAAGTAATTGGAATATAAAATTTGAGAACTCAGAAGTGAGCTTCAATTTCGAAATAATAAAATAATAAATATTTCTGGGAAATGAAATTATTCCTCTAAATTCTAAATACTGATATGCTTAAATGTGAAACCACTTTTGCTTATAAGCACTTGTTATTGTACTCTGTACTAGTACTAGTAGTTAGATACTTGAATGTATAGCCTCAAATAAAGGTGACCTAATTTAGGCTCACTTTCCCATCCAAACCACATCAAATATCAAAATCTGCAAGTATTACCAAAGTATAGATATATATTCTTGTAAGTAATTAATTTACCTTTGATGCTTACATTTATTAAATAATACTGATATTATATCAGTATTGCTCAAGATTACTCAGAAAATCCTGAAATTCATTGGGCGGTAAATTCTTACTTGATTTAATAAACCCTGTAAATTCTGTAAGTATCTCAAAATCAGTATCAGTTTCTCAAAGACACTACTGATGCTAGATAAGAGAATAAAATATAATAGCTAAGCTAAATAACTAGATTCACAATTTATAACTACAGATATAATTCAATATTTTCATTTTTACTATCATTTTATTTTCAAATTTAGTGGGGAACAATCATTATTTGATTATTGAATCAATTTTGACTTCTAAAAACAATGTTTGTATAGTCTATGATAAAACACAGATCACAGCATAAAGTTATGTAATTCAGATGACATAACTCTTTTTAGATATAGAGCAAACAGCTGTTCGGAACAACTTTTGAATAAGAATTTTGGAAATTTTGCAATATTTTATAATTAAATGGAGTTTTATATTAAAAATTACTATTTAGCAAAGATATTTAAACTAGGTTTTAATTAACTACTCTTTAGTTAATTATTATTCGAGCGAGCAAAGCAATAAATAAAAAATATATCACAAATTATTTCAATATTTGAGGTCAAATGTCAGATTTCGGGTCTTTCTCTGTCATCGATTGCTCTTATATAATCGCTTAAACCCTTATTTTTGATATTTTCCTGTTTAATTAATATGAGGAGAGGACTCGACCACTTAAAGGGTTCATGACTTTAGCACCCCAGAATGTGAGTTAAAATGAATTTTTTGTCATAATAAGACAACAAGATCCTTTAATAAGGATCCTTAATGTTAAGGTTAGTTAAATTATTCCAATAATAATCGAGTAATCTACTGGACAGATAGCTAGACTAAACGGACTGACGGGCAAAGTTAAAGTTCAAAAAAGTATAATAGTAAGTGCTTTCTTCGCTCACACAAAAAAAAATTAATTTAAAGAATGGATTCCTTTAAAAAATGAAGAAGGTGTGCATTGCTGACTTTTGAAAAATAAATTTTAAGAAATTTGACAGAATTTTGTAACTAATTGGAATTTTGATATGGAAAAATATTGTTTAAATTTTTCTTAGATTTTCCCATACACATACCTATATAATCTCAAATCAAGTTAGTATTAGGTGGATCTGTTGCTTTACAATTTTACGCGTTTATTTTGGCCTATATCAAGTCTATGAGTATCCTCCAACTCATTAAATTTGTCTGTTTTTGAGATGACAGAAACAAGAGAATTCAATTCCCTCCCCCCAAGAAAACCACCATCACCATCATCTCACAAATTCCAACTTTTGGACCCTTATTAAACTTAAAACCCTAGAATTTATTTCATTTTCATTAGAAATTAGATTAGACTCAATGCACTCTAAACTTCCAATGTCAAGTCAAAACCCTCACCTTTTCCTTAAACTACTACTAATACAACTACCTACTATATACTATATACTTATAATTACTTATAATTTGTTATAAACCAGAATCAGAATAACCTCAAGAAATGAAATATATACCTACTCTTAGAAATAGAATTTAATTGCAATTTAGATAATTGATTTCAATCATACTTCCCCTACCGTGTACTATATAGCACATTATTTTTTAATGATTTCAAGTACAGTTTTTGGAAAAATTAGGCAAAGTTGTCAAAACTTGAAAGTAAATCGTTAAATCAAAATTTGCTCAAATAAATAAATTACAAGTATCTAGTGATTATCATTGTTAAAACACGGAGAGGTACGTCAGATCTAATTAAAAAATTTCAATTTTTTATGAAAAATTGGTCAAAACGGCTTCTACTAATTGGATTGCTTATCAAATACGTTACTCACGGATAACATTGTAACATTTTAGGGTAGGGTACATAAAAAATTTCGTCATTTGACTCATATCAAAATTTCAAAAGATTAAACTTTGCTTTCTCCTAGTTAGATTTAAAATTTGACATTTTTTTATTGGACAAATGTTATTTAGGGTACAGAGAACAGATACTTTACTGCAAGTGCATTGTGTAGTGTACTATCAGTACTTTAAGTAACGTGTGAGTACTTGTAGTTTGAATAAAATTAATGAAATAAAATAAACATACACGATTCTCGAAAGAATTGAATAAAAAAGTGAAGTTCATGATTCAATCAATCATCTACTATACAGTATTAGTATTAGTTTTACGAGTAGTACCCTACTTGGATTCTATCCGTATAGTTCGATAATATAACTGCTATTAACTTAAAAAGTCAAAGTAGTAATAAAAAAACGCAATTCTCTGAATTCTGCCCATTATTTTATCACTACTTTCAATACTTATCCTTAGGTACTTTATGTACTTTATGTACTTGAGTAAGTAATATACTTTAGGGCCATAGTACTTACTACGTAATAGGCAAGCAAGCCTTCACTGATTGCCAAAAATATACGTTAAATCCTATTTTCTACATTCAAATCCAAAAATAATTTTTCAGGCCAGAGCCTGATATCTAAAATTTTCAAAATTTCAAAATAATGTCAAAAAACAAATTAAGAAATCGAGTCTTTTGTATGAATACCGATGTAATTTTTGGATTTTTCTGCCCAAAATATCGCTTTACTTGCTGGGTTCAATGTAGTAATCTATTATACTCGTATTTTTAGTCGGAGAATTGTGAGAGAAATGTGTTAAATATTTAACATCTTTCATTCGAATGTTCTTTGAAGGGAAAAAAAATCAGTCAACAGGGGATAAGGATCGACAGTTTGATTCAATATATTATCTTTCGATATACTGATAGTTAGGAAGGATAGCTCTGATAGCTCTGAGAATTTTTAGATAGATAGGCTTTTAAAGTAAGTAGAAATTCTTTCAATCAATCTGTAAAGTAGAGGCAAAAAATGTGTAAGTAATATTTCTTCTATTTATTACTTTTCTTATAACAGAGACTAGTACCCTACCTAATACTTTTATCTTAAGTATCTCTGGATCTGGATTAGATTTGAATCTAAAATTTGATTCAGAGATTGCAAAATCGCCTATTTCTCTTAAAAAACGTTTGAAAATGCCTCTGATTTTCAAAATTTCAAAATCATAAGCTTTGCCAATACTATATAATATGAGCTTCAACATCTTCAGAGTATCTCTAAATTTTGAAAATTTTCTCCTCATTTTTAGGTTTTCAAACCTTAGAAAGTCTTAATTTCAGAATAATTTGCAGTTTTTTTGAACCATTTGAATGATCTTGAAAACTAAGCTTGAAATTTTAGAGATACCCTTGAGTTTTTGTACGATTTGATCGTAAATTTTGTATAGGAAATGGGGGTACTTTTGAGTCTCTGGCTCATTTATCTCAAAAACACAAAATACAAGTATAATTTACAAACTAGATATACTACGAGTATATTGCCCATATATAGTCATGTATACGTCATATCCATACAGATTTTGAGTCTAAAAATACCAGTAAGAAAATGCTTGAGAAATATGGAAATGAGTTTTTTCCTCCCCCACGAAACAAATTCAAATTTTATATCTCCCAGTTTTATCTTCGGGTAACTCCTGACCCAGAACTTTGCTTGTGTCATTTACCCTAGGAAAGTACACCTAGAGGCAAATGACATGACTGATACTGAATTATGAAGCATCATACCCATATGTTTACATATAGAAAGATTTAAAAAAATACCTACTGTACAAGTAAACATCCCGCTAAACATGAGAAAAATTCACTTTTTTGCTATTTTTGCCTTTTCATGCAGATAGACACCAAGTAGGATCTAAAAATTTGAAATTCTTGAAATATTTGTAGATTTTGGGAAATTTTGAGGTTTTTGTATCTTTGCTTGTTGTTTGAAATATGGACATGAATTTAAATGTAGAAAAATGGTAAAAATTTATCTTTCAGAGAGGTAAATATCAGAGCAAACTGTCTCAAAAACAGAATTCTAATCGCAAGTCAAGTCAAGCCAAGTCAGCCAGTGGAAGGGAAATACTGGGCAATCCGTCACAAAATACAATAAACCATTTTTAGAAAAGGGGTTTTTTTGAACATAAAAATAAAAATTGATATCGAATGTTAAAGAATGGCCTAAAATCGTAATAGATTAATCCTAAGTATAAGTTATGGATGAAAGCTCGATGAAAAAGTGGTTCTTCAACAATTCAAATTTTTGAAATTTTTCACGTTTTTAATATCGAAAAATTCTCAAAATTTTGACTTACTTATACTTACTTATACGATCATTCCATACCTATTATGTTTTCGAAATCTGGAGAAATTTTCGTTCAAAATATGCAAAAATGACTTAAAAACTGATGCTTTTTGATCAAAAAAACGCGAGCTAATTTAAATTTTAAGACAGTTTGTGGTCTTTTGGCCATATTTGAAAGAAAGCCATTTGATTATTGAGTAGGTATGTTGAATTTCTTTCCATGACTGATTTTTTTTATCTTGTCTTTTTCTGCCTGATTTCATTGAAATTCATTTTTTTTTCTGTTATAAAAACAGTAAATTTAAACCCATTTATGTAACCTAACTTTACAGTAACTATCGTATAAATAGGTTTATCTTTCCTACATCTTTTATACAAATAAAATCCAAATTTCAAATTCTACTTTTACTTGAATCAAATGGTCTTGGTCTTGTCATAAAAACGTGTTTTTTTCCAAAAAAAAAAGAGTAAAACTTTATAAAGTACCCTACTATACTATAGTAGTTTATTTAACTGTATATTTATGTATGAATATGTCACCGTAAAAATCACTTTTTATCCTTGAAAGTTTTTGTTAGAAATATTTAATTTTGGGAGAAAAAGCTCGAAATTCACGCTTGTTCTGTGTGTGATAATATGAGGTACTTTTAATCCTTATTTATATTTATACTCACAATAATATGCAAATACTGGATATTTACGAGGACTGGGTAAAAAAGCAATAATACTCAACAAATATACAGAACTACGAATAGTAGTACTGTGATACAAGTTATTTTCATCTTTTTTCGATTATTTCCGAGTAAAAACTTGGCCAAAGTTTCACAAACTTGTACTACTACTTATTATAGTAGTAATACCAGCCTTATGAATTGATTTGACAAAAATTCATTCAGCCAAAAAAAATTCGTACCCAAAAAAAATGAAAAACTTTCCCACAATTTTACATAGAGATATGCTAAGGAATTTTTGGCTCAAATCTGGCTCAAAATATCCAAGTTTAGAAAATCCAAATACAGATAGATTATCTAAATTCTGTACTTTTTCTAAAATCTTCGAATCCCCTAGTCTACTGGAATCTACATTAAAAATACCCAAAATTTTGACATTTAAACTATCAGTTGATCCTGAAATTCTAAAATTCTGAAAGAAATCTGAAATTTTGGGTATAATACTTTCCTACTAGAAGTATATTAAGTCTCATATTTGGACTTTTTGACATATTTGTTGAAATGTCAGTATCTACGAATAGTAAGTACCAATAAGGGTAGGGTACTTTTAGATATGTAAATAATTGACATTCTTTCAACTACAATAAACCAAATTTTTCCATATTTTTTATTGAAATATTGAAATCGAAAAACCAAAATTCTTAAGGTTTTCAAAACATTTTGAATTCTTTTTTCAAAAAAAAGTAGGTAGAATTCAATTCTTGGGTGAAAGCAAGTCTCTTATCTGGTCTCTAGAGAATCAAATGTATAAAAATAAGTACCTACTATAGACCTAGTATACTTAGAATTAGTACTAGTCTAACTGTACTTACTACTAACCTATAAAATAATCCGTGGACTGAATTTTAATCGCACTTTTTTCAACTTTAGTTGGCCAGCAGAACAGAATTTCAGTTTATTTCAAATTTGACTGCATCACAATGTTGAGTTTTTGGTGAATGAGGAAAAACATGAATTCCAGAGTCATTAATGGATAATATTTACATATTAGAACTAGTACTACTATAGTACTTACTGTATAAGTAAAGTACATATAAGTTATTGTGTATGTAGGACATGCAAAATTATGTTTTTTCGCACTTACCAAACTCTAATTAACATACTTTCATATACTTGTAGTAGTAGTAGTAGTTGGCTGAGTAATTGTACTATGTACTAGTAAAATAAAGTAAAAGTTACAACTTACTCTTGTACCTAATTATTATAATACAGATAGTTCAATGTCATATGTCCAGATATAAAATGTCAAAGTTTGTTTTACCAAAATATTGAACTTGAGCTCCATTTATAATCACATTTGCTAGAAAAGTTCTCAATTCAAATTTTAGATGATCGATTCATATACCAAAACTCGATTTAAAATTGATTTTTTTTTATTGAACGTAGGTACTAGGTACCTACATCATAAAATTAAATTAAATTATATTAACATTTCATAACAAGATATCTCAAAAAATTAGCAATTGTTCAAAAAATCCTTTAAAAACTTATGTAAAATGAATGTATGCCTAATTAATAGGTCTTAAATACTCACTGTAGGTTAGGTTCTTTATTTCAGCGTTCAGTTTTTAGCTGAATTTTACAAAAATAGTCTTCAAAATCTGGCTTTTCAAAGTTGAATAGCTCTGAAGGTATGACCCTAATGATATAGACAAACTGAATTTTGACCAAATTCTTTAGGTAGGGTATGTTTTAAAATGGATTTTTTTGTCTACATGGCGTTTTACTATTTGATCTTTTGACTTTTATTTTTATATGATTTTTACCATTCGAATTTGGAAAAATAATGTAAGAAACAAAAAAGTGCTAGTTTACAACATGGTTTTTTAAACTTGGAAGAAAAGCGATAAAAACAAAAGTTGCAAAAAATAAAGGAAAAAATACTCATATAGTATAAGTAGTTAGATACATAAATAGGGTACTATCCATAATTCTCCTATTTAAGTATTTAATAGTAAACAAAACTAGTCGTAAATTCACCCGTTAACAATTACTTTATTTTTGGGGCGAGAGAGCTGAAATTTCTAAAATTATTTTGAACCTGAAACCCATTACATTTAGGATTAGTATTACCTATTCTGTATAGGTATACTATAGTAAAGTGTAGAATTCCTCAGCTATTTATCAAAAGGACAAAGATGAATTTCTATTAATTTATTATATTTCCTTCCACCTTACATTTCATAATATCTAAATCCATATCTTGAGAGAATTTCCGTACTAAAATATACGAAATCCACCGCCTTTTTGGTCCCATTTTATGGTCTATATTTTGACCATAGTGGATGAATTATTGATATAATAATTTTAATCATTCTTGTACTTTTAGTATAGTATCTACAGTAGTAGTAGTACAAGTACTTAAAGGCTTATTTTGTGACATAAACAGCTAGTTTCATTTTCCATTTTAAACGACCAAAATTGCCAAGTTCGCTGTCCTATAATTTAATTATCCTATCTAAATATCCCAGTTGAAATTTATGCTATTTTTATACTTTAAAATATTGCAAAATCTGCTCATTGTCTAATGTATAGATTTACGCAGTCGAATCTAGAATAAGAAACAGTCGAGATTTTACTTACTAGTCTTCAACCGATAGTCAATAACTAGAAAACGCCAGTTCTTACCTGAAAATAGAAAAAAAAATCAGATTTTTAGACTCAAAGATACTCGTATGTAAATATGTTTATGTAAATTAAAACTAATCTTAAGTTTGCTGTTTTTAAACAAAATTTTTTTCATTTTTGTATCTTAATAAAAACTATAAAGACAAGAATTTAAGACTTAAAATTTTTGTTAGACCTTGAAACTAAACTTAAGTTCAGATTTTTGGTCAAATATTTTGATAATTTTAAGTAATCTGGTTGATCTAGAGCTCTGAAAGTTCAAAATTTTAGGCAAATTTTGAACAATTTTCAAAAATCTTGATCTAATAAAGCTCTAAAAATTTTGAATTTTTGTCAAATTTTGAAGTATTTTAAAAATCTGGTTGATCTAGAGCTCTGAAAGTTCAGAATTTTGGTTAAATTTTTGAAATTTTTAAAAATCTGGTTGATCTAGAGCTAAGAAAGTTCAAAATTTTGGTTAAATTTTTGAAATTTTTAAAAATTTGGTTAATCTAGAGCTCTGAAAGTTCAGAGTTTTGGTTAAATTTTGGAAATTTTTAAAAATCTGGTTCATCTAAAGCTAAGAAAGTTCAAAATTTTGGTCAAATTTTGGAAATTTTTAAAATCTAGTTGATCTAGAGCTCTGAAAGTTCAGAATTTTAGGCAAATTTTGAACAATTTTCAAAAATCTTGATCTAAATTATAAAATTTGAGACTTTTCTTCAAATTTTGAAGTATTATCAAAATCTGGTGAACCTAGAGCTTTGAAAATGCAGATTTTTGGTCAAATTTTGAACAAATTTTAATCTAAAATTTGAGAAATTTTAGAAGAAATGCAAATTGAAATGAGCAAATGTAATTTTTACGCCCTATAAAACACTTGAAAAGCATATACTGATATAAATGACAGCATTTTTGAATTTTTGCTCTTTTCAACAATAAAGTGAATCTAATGTCATTTCCAGTCATTTTCAGTCAAATATTTTCATCAAAGTAAGTGTAAAAACCCCTATGAAATATATCTAAATTGTAAATTTGTAAATCCTTTTTTAAAAGTAGGAGATAAGTAGATTATCTATATAGGATTTTATTTTAAACTCAGATAATCAATGCACTTGTCCGAGTACAATTCTGAATCTGGGTCAAAAGCAAAATGCAAATGACAGATTTCTGTACAAAATTCGATAAAACAAGCAAGGACCTTTCAATTTTCCCATTGGAGAATTATACTACTTTTTAGAGTCCTACTTACTATTGGTATTTGGTATATGTAAATAATCTTTTTATTTATATTTGAATTTGAATTATCTTTAGATTATATCATAAAGGTTTAGATCACACGAATGAGTTGTTGTTTTCCCATTGGATTTCGTATTTGTACTTTTAATACTTATACCTACTACAGAATACAGATCAGAGTAGACAGTTAGAAAGGATCAGATTACAAATATCTGTAGAAATAATAAAATATAGCCTAAATATTCCTACTTGTAAATTGTGAATCAATAAATCCTCTATATTTCTAGAAAGTACCTATTGGAGATACCTAGATATAAATTCTAGAATATGGTATGTATTTAGACTCAAGATAGGAGAAATATGCTCAAGTACAAAGTGCTCATAGATAATCTACTACTGAAATAAAAACATGATTTTAGAACAAAATCACAATAGAATCGTTCAATGGTAAGTAATCAAGTTCAAAAATTTGAAAAATTACCCTGTTAATTATAAGAATTCTTTAAAATTTTGGCAAAAATTTTACAGGAATTCTACAAATTTGAGGAAAAATGGAATTCTTTTAGCTGAGAACTTGAGATACTTTACGATATTTTGATGCAAAGGAATGATGAAAATTATCTTAGATTTCAAAACAGGGATTTTTGCCAAATTAACCGTGAACATGACCTTTCAATTCATTTAAAATACATAAAAATTCCAAAATAAGTGTAAATTTTCCTCGATTTAAATGATGATTTATCTGAATATAAAATATTGCAAATTCTCAGCTTTCGATTTGATCTTTGACGTTTTATTTTCGACATATTTTCTAAAAAGATCTATAATCCAATACATCATCACAAAATCCCCGTTCCAAACACTGAACATAAGGAAATGGAGAAATACCTTACCTTCATATACCTAGCTATTTATTGTGATGGTACTACTATGTATTTATAAATATCTTTATAAGCACTAGTAGAAGTACACAAGCTATTAAATTGTGTCTATCTAGATTTAGACTAGATATTTAATGTGGGATTTGAAATATCAAAGGAGTTTTCAGGGTATAGTTACTCGATCATCATCAAAATCTCGAAAACTTTCTACGAAAATTGTAGACTAGAGATTTCCCCTCTTTTTCCTCAAAATTCTAAAAGTTTCTCTCCTACTCCTACTAATCGTAAGCTTATAATTAGACCTATCCTATACTTATTATTGTATTTTACATAACAAGTTTGCATCTATCTACGATATTTATTTATAAGTATCTGTACTTTAGTATATAAATAGATACATGCCCAAATGATCACGGTATAGAAATAGCACAAATAATTATCTCAATTATTCGATCTACCCGAAGATCCAAATACAAGTAGTACTTGTTAGGACTATGACGAATAAAAGCACGTGAAAATTTTTGATTTAATTTATGCAAATTTGAATTTAAAGGTTGATGATCTCAAAAGATATTTTTCATATCTTGAATTGAGATATTTGTATCCTACGAGTAGTATATTAAGTATGCTTTTTGATCTCTAAATTGAATTTGCATTTTTTAATTTTTGTACCCATAATATACTCGTAGTAGTAGTACCATACTTATGGTACTACCATACTGATAAAAGCTATTTAAATATCCTTTCAAACTTAAGGACTTGCAATTTTTTATAATTGAATGCTAAAAAAATGCTTAAAAAGGTCAGAAATTTCAATTTTTATCCAAATTTTGAACTTTCAAAAACTTAAAATCTTAAAATCCTAATTTTAATTTTATCACTGTCATATTCGTTCTAATTGTATGTTCAGATTGATGAGTTCTTCTCTAAATTCTAGGTCAAAAATTATTCAAAAATACATGCTATTATACCTATTATTAGTAGTACCAAAACCGAATTACTGATTTGAAGCTAGAAAATTGAAAATACCCCAGAAATTCTCAACTTTTTCTAAATTAGTTCTTTCTTATGGATATTAACCTTAATAATATTTCAAATTGGATTATGAAATTTGAGATTATTTACTCAATTATAAGTACCCTACTTATATAAGTATATGCAAAAGTTTGTATGCCAAAAAGGAAAAACCGAAATAAAAATAAATTCTCACCTTGAAAGGAAAGCGTGAGACATTTATTAGCCTCAATAATACCCGCCTACTTTTACCTTACATTATTATAAGTTTATACAGTCTCGTAGTAGTATTAGTAGTACAAGTATTATTATATGTGTTTATAATTTCGGTTTAAAAGTTTAGAGTTCAATAGAGAAACCTATTGTGAAAACCTATTGTAAAATGAACATTCTCTAGAAGAGACCTTATGAGGTCAGCAAAGCATGTGAAAAGTGTGTTAAGAAGTCTCTGGTAAATATTTTTAGAGTTTTTTTCGCAACAAAGGCGGGTTTTTGGTCAACTTCCGCCCTCACTTTTTGCACTATCTAAATATTCTATTTTTTATTCAGTCTCATATAAGTAGGGAATTTGTACAGCTGGTAAATTATTAAAATGTCCAATTTATTATTGGTACAAAACAAGGTTAGTTTAAATTTGTAATTTTTGCAATTTGATTAGAAATTTGAACACGTTTTTGCTTTCAAGGCAAGATTTTGTCGATATTTTGTTGATTTTTGTTAGAAATTAAATTTTGTCAAAATGTCGAATACCGAAAAAGTGATTAAAATTTGATTGAACATCACATTTTGTTATTTGCTTAAGAACAAGAAATTGAGAGGACCTGGAAAAAAGATTTACGATACTTTTTTCAAGAATTTTAAAGTATCAATTTATTGATCAACATAGATACTTTTGACATTTTTAGGAAACAAATGTCCAATTTTCCCTTGAAAGGTCACAATTTTTGCATAATGTGACTTTTGCCCAAAATTTTAGGAAAATTTTGTCCGAATTGTGAGTTTAAATGTTTGTAAAATTAGGTTTTTTCTTCAAAAATTGCCTTTTACACTTGACAAAAGTGATTTTGTGATATTTTTCCAATTGAGAGAATGTCATAAAATGGCAATTTTAATATCAATAACATGTAGTAGTATTTTATTGTATTTTCTAAAGAATTCCTGCTAGTACAATCCGTAGTACAAGGCCTTGAGTTATTACCCTACCCTACTTACAATTTTGCATTGTATTTGTGTAAAAGTGAGAAAAAAGTGCAAAGAAAGGCATTTCTACACCAAAATGATTGAAAATATGATAAGGATATTATATAGGCTTTCCCTGCTTGATTTCTCTACTTGAAATATTCGATATTTATATTTATTTATATTATTTTGGTTCTAGTTCTGGTATCCGCAATTTTTGAGCCAAAAAAACCTCGAATATTGGTAAAATCAGGATGTTGGAATTCAAACCGGGTATTAAAATGCTCGAGGGGGTTTTGAAAATTTCTCGTGAATATTTCTCATTCAATTTTTGGTTTCAATCTTTGAATTTTAAAATATACTTTTTGAGTGATTTTCGCTCTTAAATATTCAAGTACCATTGATTCTTCTAGTACTATGACTGAACTATGATTATTATGATATATAAAACCAGACAGACAGACAGACATGAATGACATTTATAGCTATGATGATGTAAATTCTGTTTGTCTGCCTTTTCAAATATTGCATTTTTTATTTGTTTCCTGGATAGGAAATCCTATAAATATAAATCAGATGCAATTACACTATACAAATTCCTAAAACAAGTAAAATTACTCAAGGTCAGAAAATTACTTGAAAGGTCAGAAAATTCAACCAATTCGAGTCAAAATATCGGCAAAAATAAATGAAATCTTGGCTTAAAACAGTCCTTGTTTGAAAACTTTGAGCCAAATTTTTGGAATTTTGGGACTTTTCTTGAAAATTTTGACATTTTTCTGCGATATGTATTTTATTACTTGTGGTTATGGGTTTAGGTTTATATTTTAGATTATTATTTAGATGATTTGAAAACATCCACCGAGTCCTTGCATATTCAAATGGTCTTGAACAATTAAACATCTATCTTTGAGTAGTATCTGAAATTGTTGTGTTTTATTATCGTCTCTGGTTTTTGCCCCACTTCCTGAAAATGGTAACGGAAAAGTCTCTGATACTTCCAGCCTCTCTCTCTGATGATAAGAATTTCATTTTAAACCATTTTTTATCTATTCTTTAGCTCGCCTATATATTTAGATAGTACGAGTATGATAGAATGTTCAGATACTTTAAAATTTAAAAATCATTTGTGATGATTCAAAAAGCAATTCCAAAATTTAAATTTCGATTCAAATAATAATCAAAATCCTTAGATTCTTATATATCTGTAGATCTACCTTAACAAATACTAGAATTTGAAACTAGAATACTAGAATAAATAGAATCTCTTTCAATGTTTAATAAATTGTTTAAATGTAATGTCAAAAGATCTTTTTTTGACAAAAAAATGGGAAAAATTAAAAACTTGAGGTTTAAATAGGTGTTTTGTGTGTATTTCATATGGGGCCAGTGAGACTGGCGACCCGTGAGCGTCGGCTGAAATGAGGCTGGCGAGAGTTCGACTCCCCCTAAAGTCGATTCTTCGAGCCTTAGCTAGCACATAGCAAGGCTAATGTAGGATAATTATAATTTAATCAAAACATAACTTGTATTGTATGTATGAGTATGTAGTTTCTTTTTATCGTGTTTTTTATTTAGCTCGGTGGTAGGCTTGATTACCACCAAAATGGCCGAAAGGCCTAAAATTTTTGCAAAAATTTCGAAAATCAAAAGTCAAACCTTGGATTTACTTTTTTTTATTATTTTATTTTAACTTTATGACTCAATATTAACTGTTAATTATGTTGATCAAATGATCAAAACGTTGGAGACATTTCAAGTTACCCATTTTTCCTGGTTAAAAGGTCATTTTTGGGTCAAAATAGAAATCTCTGTCATCGCTTACCCATATAATTGCCGCTTATTTTACATTTTTGAATTTTTTTTCATTTAATTAACATGCCTTTTAGGTAATCTACACATTTAGCTCTTAAAGATTGTTTTTTATGTCAATATTCTATGATCAAATCTAAAATCTAGATCATTTTTTACAAATTTTGTTCCATAAAGTGCATCTAAATCATCAATTCCCATTTTAAAATATTATTTTAGATTACGTTCGGTTTCGAACACTGGTAGTGTTCGAACCGAAGATAATTTGCTTTTCAAAAAAATTGGAAAAATTCGCAATATATTTGTATGTATGTATTTGTATCAGTATTTGCTCACAAGATCGAATTTTCGAATTTTCAAGTTCTATCTATGATAGATACTATACTTGACTAAACATGTTAAAGTAATAATAGGGCTGGGAAGAATGGATTTATCCCATTTATTTGACAAGGAAAATGCATCCAACTATAAGCCTTTTGCTTTTACAGGGTCCTTCAAAAATCAAACTCTTACATAATTTTCATATTTTCAAAACATGTATCTTGGCAGTTTAAATAATTTTTTGCATATTTGGCAATTTTAAGCAGATTTAGATGGATCCTTTTAAGAATAATTTGTACTTTTATGTGCTATACTTTTCAAATACTATGTATACATGCTTAGTAATAGGCTGAAGAACATAAGTATTGAGAATAATATGTGTAATTAAATCAAAGCTAAAAAATATGCTTTTGTTTTGAACCGAATTATTTGAGGTTTGTTTTACCCGGTTCTGTTGAATTTTGTGAATTTGCAAAAGAATAAAATTCAAATAAAAGTTCTCAAAAGTCTGCATTTAAGTGCCCTATAAAATGTATGAGAAACTAGTGTAGTAGTATTTGTATTTCGATTTCAATTTCGATCACAAGTATAGATTATCTTTTATATTTACTATATTTTTATCCAAGTTTTGAAAAGCTTTTTATGATTTAATCTTTCCTATATATTCTCTTGTGCAATGCCTACCTACTACTACTGGGTAGTAAGTACCTACCTACTTATTTTTACTACAAAAACTAGTACTTGTAATACTAGTAATATGGTACTTTGGATTCATAAAATAAATATTTACTTACAAATGAGAGTTAAAATGCTTTTACAAGGAAAAGTTATGACTTTTGAATAAAAGTTATAAAAATTTTATGAAAGAAATTAAATGGATTTTTAGGGGGAATTCCTACCATAATAAATGTAATTTCTACTACTGTATAAAGGAGTTCTCAACAATTTTTTGATTAACTTACTTTCCGTCTATTTAGACCCGATTTAAGGTCATTCCATTACGAATAGGGCCAAATAGAAAAACGTCAAAAAACAAGAATCGAATCAAAATTAAGAATTTTAGCTTTAGATTTTATGATTTTTAGATTTACCAATATCTATAGGCTTTTTCTTAAGACCTTGATACTTGTTTTAGTTATATTTGAGAAAATTTGGGTCTTTTTTGATAGATTAGATAATATGGCAATCAAAATCAACTAAAAATCCTCATTTTTTGTCAATTTATTTTAAAATTTTGATTTTTGAGTAAATTTGAGTGTTTTTTGGGTCAATTTTAGTCAAAAATTTTGATTTTTGAGTAAATTTGAGGGTTTTTTGGGTCAATTTTAGTCAAAAATTTTGATTTTTGAGTTTTGAGGATTTTTTGGGTCAATTTAAGTTAAAAATTTTGATTTTTAAGAAAATTTTGAATACCTTGTTTAGTTGAATGCAATATACTTACCATATTATAGTATCAGTACCCTACCCTACTAAATCTGAAAAAATCATATAGGTAATGCCAACTAATTTAATATTTGAAAAAATTTGGATGAAATATTAAATAGATGAAAAAACTGGAAAGTTGATAGGGTACTTATGTTTATTGTGTTCTTATTGAAAATTTGCAAACTTAATTATTACATATGTATTACTGATCCTGTTATTACTGATCAAAAATTATAAAAAAATGCAAAAGACAAAATTTTCAAGATTTCGACAGATTACATTCTCGAGTAGTGTTAGTGAACCTGAGATTTTAAATCGATAAAAAAGGTTTTTTTAGTTGATTAAAATAAGTTTTTCAAACCAATTTATTTATAACACGCACCAGATATGGATTAAAAAAAGGGGGGAAGTCAAATCAAAATATCAGTTGAGGGATATGTGAAATGTGAAGTGAGGAGAACCTTCCAATTTCATTTTTTTCTCTCTTCATTTTTATTGAATTTCCCCCTTCTTTCGAAATTCGAAATGAAGATCTTAAAGAAGAAGAAAAAGTAGAAGAAAGTGCCTACAAAAGTCGACAAGAGTTAAGTAATTTATTTTTCTTGGTTGGGTTATTATCCAACCTGAGAAATAATTTGTACTACCAATATAAGTAGGTAGTACAAGAGAGATTTTTGAGTTTTTTTGAGGGATTTGAAAGGTTCAAGTTGCCCCCTGAGATTGAAGGGTTGTTGGCTTTTTACTTTTACTGAATTCCAAATTATTTTCCAGAAATTTTTCCTACAAAATGAAGTGCAGGAATGGTCATTTTGTCAAAAATTAAAATGTCAAAATTCAAATCCAAATTTCAGAACTTGGGCTCTTATTGGATCAATTTTTAATTTGAAATCTTAGATTCATTTGCTTAGGATTTCAATTTGAAATACAAGTAGGGCAAAATGCTTTTTGGTTGAGACAATTATCAGTAATAGATACAATAATAATTTGTCATGTATATGCAGATATTGATGAACACTACTGATTCAGAACTTTTTGTAAAAAGAGATTTTGAAACTTGACAATCTGCATTTTGCTAAAATATCCGACTAATAATTGATCATATATTCTAAATCCTCAAACTCTCTATAGGCTGATTATTTTTCAATTGTAAAAATGTCAAGTCTCGAGCATCAAATTCAACTTCTTTGGCCAATTATTTTTAAAACCTAACCTTTCAAAATACATATTCATAACCATCCACAAAATGAGTACCAACCACAATGAATAATATGTTAAAATATATGTATGTAGTATGTAGTATTAGTGGTAGAGAATATCAACCTATTTATGTAAGAGTACCTACATAAAATTCTATAGTAAAAAGTCAATGAGGGAATTAGTAAGTCTCAAAAGTCTACTTTTCTAAAGCTGATTTACTTGAACAAAATTTCATTTTTAAATGCTTCACTTCATGACTGAACTAAACTGATTGACAAGGCCAGATTATTTTTTACAAAATTCAAATAGCAATACACGCATTTTGAATACCAATATCGTTTATTTAATCAAAATAACTCAAAATTTCAAATATCAAAATACTCGAAAAGAAATCCTTATCTAATCAAATTTTTAAAAATCCTGAAATCATGATTTAAGTACCAATTTGGAGTTTATGTTAGAAGTAAAAAATCTCAGGTTTTATTTGGTTTATGCATATTACAGATAGATAGGCACATAAAAATTGTATTTTAATCTCGTATTTTAGTCTAAATTTAGACAAATTTTTTAAAAACTGATGGATTTTTAAGCTCCATTTAACTCAAAACTTCGACATTATCTTCATTCTAAAAGTATCTCATTGTTGTTCCTCTCATTCGAAGGATTTTAATTTAAAGTATTTGAAAGATTTGAAAGCTTAAATCTGTTTGCAAACAATCGATCTCGTTAGCCTTTCAAATTTACCCGATTGAAATTTGAATAATTCTTATTACTTTGTATTTCGAAACAAAAGCCCTAAAATTAGGTATGTAATACCCAAAGCTTCTATTTGTATCATATTTGTACTATGATAAATCTATAATCCTCGTATAAAATAGGCCTAGTCTTGTGATTTGTGCAATTTAGCTTTTTACAATTTTATTCAAATCTTCAACCTAACCTACCTAACAATTCAAAATAAAAGGTGAATGGGTTCAGTTGAGCACTATAAATTCTTATTTAAACACGACATTAAGCTTGACATAATGAGCCAAAGCTGCTTAAATACAAAGTACTGCCTTAAATTTGAATACAATCAATTTAAAGGCAATTTTCTATTCTTGTAATTAGGTACTAAATACAATATATACATCGATAATCGATAAGGTCCAATTTCAATTATGTCAAAATTCAAAAATGTCAGAATCACAATAAAATAAAATGCTTTTTAATTGTTTACCTTGTCAGAGAAATTCGACAAAATCTTGAATTGCCTATATAAGCTCAACTAATTTTTAAGGAAATTTAACCATTTGTGTTAATTTAATGCAAAATATTTTTTAAAAGTTTATTTTCGTCCACATATATCAGTAGTACATCTGAATTCTGAATTTAATTTTTAATATGAAATATCCTGACCATTTTGACTTTTTTAAATTACCTACTAATTATTATTTTACTTGAGAAAATTAACAAATTGTATAGCTTTTCTGGGTTCTGTGACAAAAGTCCTACAAAAAAAGTCCTACAGACAATATGCCTACCGACCTTTGGCCTACAGATGAAAGTCCTACAGAGACAAATGTCCTACAGACTAACCATAAGTACCTACAGACAAAATATCTAACTGCTCAATTGTAGGTCATAGTCATAAATGGCCTACACTTTATTGTAAGTGATGAAATAGGACTTTTGTGAACGTTCAGTCTATCTGCATTTTTTACTAACGAGTTTGTACATCGTTATCTTTTATTGAATTTCCTTTTAATTTTAGTATTTTGTAGGTAGGAAATAACTACAATACAATAACGCGGGCTTTCCTGAGCGCTATACCTGCTTAATTTTTGGAAAATTTAACTGAAATCCTAAAATATAAAATCTGAAATATGTAGGCTATTTAGATATCTGTATTACATTTGTCTTTTGGGTCAAATGTCTCTATAGGATTTTGACTGTAGGTCATTGGTCTTGTAGGACTTTTGTCTTTTTGTAGGACTGGTGCTTGTAGGACTTTTGTCTGTAGGTTCTGTCACCAGACGCTTTTCTGAGCTTGTATGTAAATTACAAATATCCTTGTATTTACATTTTGTTTTACATGTAACATGTAGTGATACTTTCAGTATTTATGCAGGTATCAAGCTTTAACATGTAAATATGAGTAAATTGGTTCAAATCCCATGAGGATTTGAATCAAACACGTGTCAAACATTTTTGATTTCCAACTGACCCCAAATTTTAACAAAAAGATTTCATTTCTCCAGCTAATCCCACGCTAATGAGTTGAATTGAATTTTCATCAAGAAAGTAGTACACTCTATAAGTATGTGTTAATTATCAGATTGATTGAATGGTGGATTATGTAATCCAATAAGTATATGGTAATTTGGGTGTTGAAATTTTGAATCCAAAATTACAAAATACCCATTTATTTGCTAATTAGCAATGCATTTGTAAGCCATTAGACGAGAGCTTAACCTGGATTTTGAAACTCGGATTTTGGTTTTTATTCTTTTGTATCAGTAATCAGTACTGTATAGGCAGGGGATTATTCAGTAAATAGTTTCTTAAATAGTTTCTAGATTACAAATTGAGATTTGAAAAAACAAAGAATATTCAAAGTATCCTACTTGATCGTATACCTATAAGTACTAGTACTTGCATAATATCAGTAGATAAGGTATTTAGTAGGGTAAATGTTCGAAGGTTTTTGAAACTCGAGTATTTATCTCTTTTCGAACGAAAGAACCGGAGATTAAAATGAAAATGGTTTGGAATTAAGTATCTACTTCAAAACTGGGGTCAAATTATCAGATTTAAATATGTCAAAAAAGACAATGCTTTAAAAGAAACACCTACCTATATAGTAAAAAAATCCAAATCTTAGCTTTGTAAAACTGCTAGGTCCTTTAAGTCTTAGAAATTTCAGACCTATCACTAAATAAAAAAAACGCCCCAAAAAACTAAAATACTGACTAAAACTTAAAACCGAATTTTTCATGACTATTTGAGTAAGAACTGATTCTAAAATCAAAAAGTATGACACATTTATCAGAGGTACCTACATTTTATAATAAGGTTTTTATACTAGTTATTCGAATATTGACTTCACAAAAGTTTAAAAATGATATTCTGGCAAAATCATCTAAATTTTGAGAGATTTTTGCAAATTTTTAATTTAGATCCTTTGATCATTTGAACCAGGGTTAGCATCCTTTGAGTTAGGAGTTAGGAAAGTATTTGATATTTTAAGGCTCGAGAATTTGTAAATTTCGCTTCGATTGATATTCAAGATATTTGTAAACTTATCTTTATCTATCTCCCCTAAAATTTTCTAAAATTTCCAAACCCTTTGATTTGACTTTTCTCATATACCCTACTTGTATTTATCTACAGATAGTAGTAGAAAAGCAGTAGCTACTTGTAATACTATTCAAAGTACTTATGTTGATCCACTTAAAGATTCAATTTAGTCTAAAATTTCAAAAAAGATTAAATCTATTTTCGTAAATGAATCTTTCTTATCCTTAAAGAGCTACCAACACCCAGAAATTTCTTATCTACTCGTACAAGTACCTACCATTACCAGTACCTACTACTACTAGTAGGTACTCTAACTTTTAGTTCTTGAAATTGAAATAACAATTCAGGAGCTAGGACCACAATTTCAGACCGCAATTTCTCCAATCCAAGTGCAAAAGACACATATTTTGGGTAACACCCGACTCAAATGACGCTTTGAATTGAATTTTCTAAGACCTAGACCAATATGGACTATGGACTAGTACTGGTACTAATAGTCAATAGTAGCAGTATTCAGTACTACTAGGTACTGGAAATGGAAAGAACTTATAAATTGTATAAAAAAAGTCTTAAATTCAATCACTTTCACCCGGAACTTGAAATAATCTTTTGTATTTCTCCCTTCAAGTTTTATATTACCTACACAGTTATTATATTAAGCCTTTACACTAGGGGTTCAAAAGATCAAAGTACTCGAACCTAAAATCCTAAAAATTGTTTGAGAAAAATTGGAGAAAAAAAACTTTACCCATTGCATTATGTTAGGTATATGTTCTCCTGTAGTCAGGAGAATCGAAACCAATTGCATCAAAAAGCAAAAAAACCAAAATTACAAAATTTTAAAAGAATTGCTCAAGCCGAAATGTTAAAAATTTGAGAAATTTTGGCAAAATTTTAATTACAGATCATTAATTATTAATTTGTTACATCGGATTGATTCTAATAAGACCAGGTTAGAATTACCTCAAAATTTTGTTTTAAAGACACTTTCCTATAGCCTGTAAATTTCAATTACAAATCTAGATTTTGGTAAAATTTCCATTTCATCTTTTTTGTAAAAAGCTACAGTGTTTATCAAAATTTCCAAAAAGTTCAAAATTTGACCATATTTTGATGTTTTTTTACCTATCGAAAGCTTTTAAAAATGTTCAAAATGAGTGCAAAGACTTCAGATCATAGACTGGAAGAGTTTTTACATATTTGACTGTTTGTCCTGGTTTATAAGTACTAGAACTCTGTACTTGTAGTAGATTTTATTTAATACTCCAAAGTATGATTTTTTCTCTGAAATTTGGATTTTTGCAGTAAATTGAATGACCTTAAGTCCTTGGCTTGTGCTTTGGGTCTTCAAGTACAAATCGTGATTACTTTGGGTACAGTTTGACTTGGCAGCGGCAGATCTCACTCGAACAGACGAACATTTTATTTTATTTTATGATTTTGGCAATATTCACCCTAAGTAAATGTAATGCAAAAACTCATAACAATACTGCTGAATACCAGTAGAAACCAGCAGTACTACAGATATATGTACTAGTATTTTGTACAATTGTACTACCATTATTTGAGTTTCTCTGTTTCTTAGCCCTGCTTTTGACTTGACTTGAATTCTTTAGTTTTCTCTCAAGTTTAAGCAAAATACTTAAACTACCAACCAGAGCTATAGTAAGAAAGTTTAATGCAAAAAATACTACAGGATATAGAAGAGGAAAGGCTTTTCAACTCATTTTGTCTTTCTATTTTCACAGTATTTATACTTATATTACATATTATGTAATACAGAATATATAGTACTTATACATATGTAGTAGTAGTAGTGGTAATACAGATTATATTTTATTGAGTTCTACAACTTGAATTCAGAGTTTCAGACTCAAGACCAAGACATTTCAATTTCAAAATCTGGAAATATTCTCTCTTGAAAAAACCTTGTAATTCATTATCAAAAAGAAAACCTAAACTTATTCAAAGACTGGATAAATATTCTCTCAAAAGTCGATTTGGATCATATTCTCTTAAATATGTCCAAATAAAATTTTGATTAGATATCGTATTTGGAATTAGGCTAGATCAAATTATTTTAAAAGTTGTGTTTTTTGCTAACTGTTTGGTTGGAATCGTCTTTTCTACTCTACTCACAAGTTTTGCAATTTTGAATTTGAGGTCTGAATTTTGAATATGCTTTTAAATTTCAGGCACTTTGAAATCTATGAAATTTATAATTTATTAAGATTTTTGTGCTTTTACTTGTGAGGACAAAAATCGAAAACAGTAGAATTTGAACAGACTTTCCCCATTTATCTTTAGATTTGACTTGGATATACTAGTTTGTAATAACAGCAGTAGTAGTGATATAAAATAGGTCATATAAAATAAATGATTTGATTTGAACATTTGGGTTTGGCCTGACTTGTACTTTTCAAGTCTAATGGCAAATTGTCACTCATTCAAGACCAAGACCAGTATCTCAAGGTCTCCTATAAGTATCTGTATAAGTAAATCTATTTATTTTTTATATCTCTAACTGCTGAATCCTGCTGTACTTTGTACAAGTACTTATCTACAAAAACAGATTTGATTTTTTTCTGATCTGCAGATTTTAAGCCTACAAACATACAAGTACTAGTAGTACTAGTAGTACTACTAGTAGTGGTAGATATAAGGGGAATTAATGAAAATACAAGAAAGGAAACAGAGTCGAAAAAACTTTAGCTCTGCCACTAATGACTTTTCCGAATTTAAGATTACTTTAGGAATTATGGACTTGGCCATTAGTACTTTTTACTCTTATATCAGTACTGGTACTACATATTCTGTATTATACTAATAGCATCTATCTGTAAGGCTATTTTATCACATTTTACCCAAGGACTAGAAGAATTTTAGCTCAAAAATTAATAAAATTGTATAAATACGACTGGAGGAAACGGGGATTTCGTAGAAATTCAAAATTTGACACTAATTTCCAAATAAATTACGCCAAAAAAGTCAGTTTTAAACTTCCAGAATTTTAAGAAATCTTAAACAGTCAAAAAGAGGGATATTGAAACACTAAACTATTAAAATTCTGGGTTAAAAAAGCCCCAGTTTTTTACAAAAACCTTCAAAAATGACTTAAAATGTTGTAATTTATGATGAATACAACCTCGCATAAAAAAAACTTGTAAATTATGGTATTGTATTGCGTATTTCCTGTCAATTAAAATTTGAAAAAAAAGTGAAATAATTGCTCTGAAATAACTTATAATTGAGTACTTATTGGCTTTATTACAGGGGAAAGTTTTGCAGGAGAAAGCAAACTTTCTTCTCGTAAAATGACCATCAATTGCTATTGGTTCTGATTTAATCTCATCCCTATTTTGGTTGAATTTACCCCTAAATTAGCATAGCTTAACCTCTATATCTATATCTATATGAAATTAACTCAAAATTTTTTAAAATCCTAACCTAACTAAACTGAACTAAAAAAAATTTTGTATGAAACTCTTTGTATGAAAAGAGGGGTAAATTCAACCAAAATAGGGATAAAATTAAACTTTCCCATTATTATTGACTTTGCCTATTATGAATTTGAAAACTTTGTAACTTTGTAGATAAATTGGGCCCTTCTAACTTTTTAAATATTAGATACAATTTGTATTTTTATGTGATTATATGAGTAACTATTGTAGATACAAATTACAAAATATTGTTAACTTTCTTACAAAAAGTGCTAGTACCTACATATGTAGGTATAGTAGTATGTAGTTGAGAATCTTTTAGCAATTAAATAAGTAATTTTGAGCAAGGTCTTTTCCTAACTACCATAAAGTTTTTGGCAAGAAAAACTTGGCGAAATTTTTTTCTTTTCTCCTCTTATAGGTACTTTTTTTTCTGGGTTCTTACTGTGTAAAATGTAGGTGACATTGACTCGTACAGGCTATTTATCTAGTTTAGATAGTGATTTAACATGGGCTTAGATAGTAAATGGAGATTTTGAGAAGATAAAACAATGTAAATCTCATGTCTTTTTTTTTGTCTTACTTGTAGGTTGAGTAGCAGACTAGTTAAAGGACACTATATATGAGTAGTATACTTTGAATCCTTGGCAAATAATATTTTTTACCCTCAAAATTTTGGGTTTTAAGAGTCTGGGTACTACTCAACTTTTTTCGACTTTTCCTTATGGTTTGGGCTTTAGAGTTTTTCAATTTAACCAGAGGCTTATGAGATTAGTAGTTTGCTTTTTTGCAATATAATACAAGTAGCACTAGCACTGTACAACTAGTTGGAACATGATGTACAAAGATCGTGAAATGCTTCAAAAAAAGCTCGAATTTTAAAAAACTAACATAGGAATCTTGAAAAATTGGACTTCCCTTACAGCCTACTTCTAAAAAATTGAAAAGTTTCTTTCGAAATTTGATTTTTACTAAAATTAAGCATGATTTTGTATCATATATCGGGTTAAACATGATATTATAATCCGGTATATTTTTCAAAAATTTTTTCAAAAATGTACATAAGTAACCACTACCCATCTTTTGAAGTTTTACGATCTAAATTTTGAACTAGTTTTTGATAATTGGAATATTTCATTTAAAAATTAGTAAATTTCTGGATAAATTTTAATAATTATACAAGTACCTATGTAGTAGCTACCTATATATGTAAATAAGCGATAAAATAGATTAATTTTTCAGCCCTTATTAAGGTCAAGTAGAGAAAGGTTTTGGTGATTTTTTACGTAATTCCAGTAATTCTTTAGTTTTTAAGAAAATCTGTGCACTTGTAGAGGCTAAGCCTAAATACTTGAATTTGTATTTAGATTTAGACAGACTTTAATAAAGGGCATAATTTTTCTGTCTAATTGTAAAAGTACTCTATTCTACTACCATATGTATAAGATACTAGATCTAAAGTATTAGTTTAAAAGTATCTTTAAGTAACTACTTTGCAGTATCAGTAGTAGACTTTTCAGCTTGAGCTTCAAATCTAAATCTCTTGTTTACTTGGACATTCTATGATAAAAACCCTACTATATAGTACTACATATTTTCCAAAAAATATATTTTTTCTATGAAATATCTAATATCTAAAACTACAATCATCCTTGAGACTCATTTAATAAATGAAATAGATAAACTGGGATGGCAAACCGAGTGTGAAGAAAAAAAAATTTGAGATTTTTTTTTATTTTACAAAAAGTAAAAGTTAAGGGGGATACCTAAAGAGAAGAAGAAGTAAAAGTTATTTCCGTTTGTCCGTTTGTCCGTTTTTCGTTTACAGAAGAATATAACACAAATAAAATAAAATAAAATAAGTATGGGAAATCTTATGATGGCAAAGTTCTAGTCCTGGAACTGCTAATAATATGTAGTACCTACTCTTATACTTATAGGTATTGCTTATGGGAAATCTTGAAACACTTTTCTGTTTTTT
>JAQIXA010001219.1:0-27248 GCA_034699045.1 Nanhermannia cf. coronata Gr-Ori-00579 | reverse complement strand
AGGTGTATTTTATTTCTATAATTTGTAGGTTTTAATATGTATGATGCTTTTATGCATAAAGTTCTTTTTTGTTTTCAGTTTTCAGTATACGAGAATCTCTACAAGTAAAATTAAAAAGTTTATAAAATGTTCGTTTGATTTGAATTCGAATTCAAACATTTATCTACTTAACATATTATACCTATTTATACTATTTATTAAGCTATAATAAATATGTAAGTAAGTATCAAAGTACCTATCTGTATATGTACTCGCACCTAATGCATATTCGCTTTTTCTTTTTGGCACTTGATAAGAATCCTCTTGTTCTTTTTAATTTTTGAAACAAGACCAAATTTTGTCATTAAATGAAAAATATCAATTTTTTTTTAGTTTTAAAGATTAAAGATTACACAACATACTACATAGTTAGTACTAGGTATTAACTATACGAAAGTATCTCGATACGTACATTATAGTACATACATACATACTACATGCATACTGTGTGCTTTATACATACAGAATACAAATACAAAAGAACATTTTTGTTAGATACAAACTTAGCTACGTTCGTTCTGTGACATCAATTTATACTAGAATATTATTATTAGAAATATTAATCTTAAACAATTAAAGTATGAAAATCTCTAGTACCAATGAATTTTTTTCTGGTAGCTTATTTATTCAACTTTTATCAAAAATTTAATTAAAAAACTTCCTTTTTGTGATAAATTTTGATATAGGTAAATTTCTTGTCTATAGTTTTAGTATTTAGTATATATGTATAAACTTGGTTGGTACTTGGTACATACTAGACAAAAAAATCCAAATTCTCAAATAATTTTTTTTATTTGTTGGTTGGCCGGTTGGTAAGTTGATTAACTTGATTAACTGAAAACTGCATAAAAATCTGTAGGATTTGTCAGTGCTAAAAAGACCTTCAAAAATTAGAAAAAATTAAGAAAAAAAAATGTTCATAAGGTACCTACTACCTACCTAATATCCCAGTGTTAAAAAGAAGAATGCGACTTTTGTCTATATGACTTGGTCTAGACCATAGACCAAACTCTATGTAAGTGAAGTGTCGATGACGAAACGGGGAAATGGCAATATAGTCCTTTAACTTGTGCCAAAAATCTTGGCTTAATCTTTTTTTTTTTTCTTAAATCAAATCCTTTATACCTAACTAGGATAACTGTAGTATTATAAGTATAGGTAAAAGAGGAGTTTTAAATAAATTAAAATTAAGTTTTATATAGGTTATATGAGTATATATGTACTATGTACATGTAGGTCCATGTAGTTCCTCTTCCTCGAAAAATTTTAAACTTTTGAAGCTAAGAAAAATTCGGCTTCTTCGGGATCTCTTCGTTTACTTCGGCAAACAAACGGGTATTAGCCACAACCTACTACATTTAAATGCATTTACTTTTACTTGTACCTACATTCTCGTATATGCCTAACCTAACAAGTAACATTTTAAACTAGTTAGTAAAAAATATCAAAATTAAAATCTTCAAAATCTTTTGAAATCTAGTGAATTTTCAATTCAAATAAATTTTGATTTTGTTGAAAAATTTCTTTGGATTGATAATTTTTCAAGAATTTATGAAGAATTTTTGTAAATTTTATGAGGAAATATGGAAAAATTAAGGATTTTTGGAGCGTTTTGAAGGGTTGCCTGTAAGCTCCTTGGCTTCTTTTTCTGGCCGAGTTATTTTAAAACTTTATAATCCTACACATACTTGGCTTATAGGGATCGTTATATCGGATATCGAGTCTACAAATTGTACCATACATACATTACATATACATAGTAGTACTGTATAAGTATAGGACGAAGATCTTGAGCATAATTTAAATATCACCGAATTTCTTCTTTCCTCAGTTGGCAGTTGCAACAAGTTCCGTCTCTTCGGCTTTCGAGTTCTTGTCACACACATTTCTCATTTTTTTCAACTTTTTTCAGGTGTGTAATCAAAAATTTCAAATCCTCGATTTCATACCTTACCTTATATAAAATCTTACACCTACTGACCAACATTACGACCAATTCTGGTCATTCCAAAACCTGATTTTCGCACACATACACACACAGTGCCTAAATTAATTTCCAAAAGAGTACAACTTTTTTGCAAAAAAAAAGTTTTGTGATACTTATACATACTAGTATAGTTTTTGGATTTTAATTGTTTTTATATTCGATTGCAGAGTTCCAGGAGGTAGGAAAAACCAAATAATTAAAAATGGACGCGATCAAGAAGAAGATGCAGGCTATGAAGCTGGAGAAGGACAACGCCATGGACAGAGCGGACACCTGTGAACAGGCCGCCAGGGATGCCGGAACTCGGGCTGATAAGACCGAGGAAGAAGTCCGAGCCCTTCAGAAAAAAATCCAGCAGATTGAGAATGAGCTCGATACATGCCAAGAGAACTTGATGCAGGCCAACGCAAAACTCGAAGAGAAAGAAAAGGCCCTTCAAAATGTGAGCATGAAATTCTGAATATTTTTTTAATATTTAAGTTTAAGTACCACATTAATGCATATATTTAGTAGTTTTTGAGATATCAAGCCCAAAATTTCCAAAATATTTAGGGTTCAATCATAGAGAACATAATTTTTAGAGAATTTCAAAAGATTTATGAAAATATTTGACTTTTCAAGAGCTAATTTAAGTGACCTCATATCAGTATTTGTGCATAAATGATCGCATCAAATCTCTCCCAAATACTTAAGTATCTACTCAAATCATCTGTCAAAATCAAGTTAGGTCAAAATTTAGGTCAAAAAAGTGCCTTAAAATTTAGTCCAATGACTGAGTCATTGAAATTGAAAATGGTCATCATCTAATCTGTAGCTAAAACGAAAATGATATGAAATTTGCATAAATTTTTTAAAATTTGTATTTTAACTTTTTGTAGCTAAAAAGTTAAATAGGTACCCTAAAATTGTTATTTTAGAGTATTTTCAAAATTCATAGATAATTTTAAGTAATTTTGGCAGATTTGAATTTTTCCAAATTATTTAATAAGCATTTATTTCAGAAAAGTCATTTAGCAAATTTTACGAGAATTTTTATAAATATATCAGTAAATAATCCATATTATGTATCAGGGTAAATTGTGTAAAATCAAAAATTCAGTGAAATCAGAGTAAAATACCCGATATTACGTCATCATCACTGGGAAATTCAAGATCTATTCTTTCCTTGAACCAAATTAGGCTATACTTGTAAAATAGTAGGGATTTGTATATCCTGTTTAAAATCTTAAATCTTAAATAGAAAACAAGTGGACTTTCAAAGTCTGGAAAGTTTTATCTCCTCTATTCTCTTTCATCATTATCAAAATATTTATCTTTCCTCATTTAATTTCTTTTTTATTTGCAAAATGTCCCGATTTGGATATCCTTGAACTATAAGTAGTAATCCATAAAATACTATTTCTATTGCTGATAGTATCTGCATTAGATAATTCATAGCAAATATGACAATTAGAACTAATTATCTAGTTTTTGGATAAGATTCATTGCCTATAATGATAATAGTCTGACCTTATAATTAGGGTCAGATTTTTCATTTCATTTGTGAGAAATTAGGTTGATAGTACCATATATTGTAATTGTACTACATAATATATTATTCTGTATTAGATAAAAGGGGTTTGAAATTTAGATAATAATGACTTTGTCAAGTAGTTTAAGGGGGGCATTAGGAAATATTCATTTATTAGAGTTTAGAGATTTTGGTTTGGCCATATGGACCAAATATTCTTGAGATTCTTTGTAGGTTGTCTTTCATTTTTGAAACCGGGTTGAAAAATAAAAATTCGGGGGCAAAGGCGGAGTTTCACAAAAATCTTAAAATCCTAATCCATTAGGCCATAAGGGTGTTGAAAAAAAAATTCGAGAATTTTCCTATGTTGATTGTAATACTTACATACATATACATATGAGTATGAGTAAGATGGTGTAAATAATATAATTTAAGATTTGAACTATATCTATAGAATACCAGAGGAGTCTTCTCGTTATTTTTAGCCGAAACGCGATCTCCGTTTAATTTTGGCAAGCCGCACTTGTACACATAGCATTTGGCCAAATGCAAATCCCTTATAAGGTTATGCAGCCAGCCAGTATCTATAAAGTTTACTTTTCCTTCGTAGTTTATATAGGCTATATATCAATGAATTGTCCACCAGTTATACTTTACATTTAACCCGATTTCTTAGTTTTTACGAGCTTCAAAATCGACAAAAAAGGGCCATAGTGCCCATCTATCCTGTATGTCCATGGCTATTTATTTAGGTCCTTTATTTGACATTATAGGTGATTTTTTTCGAAAAATCATGTCATAATCAGAATCAGATCAAAAACTCGATCAAAGTACCTACCCTAGTTGAAAAGAATTTCGAATAATTTCATTTAAACAATGGACATAGGTATTACATATACGTATAGTCGTATGTATTTTATATTATATATCTACCTAATTGAGTTGAGATCTGCTTAAAACTACAAATAAGGATACAATTTATAGGGTACAATAAAATAATTTACAAAATTTAGTACCCTACCCTATTTTTAATTGATTTTGAATGGGTATTAGATACTTACTATTCATTATAAAATGCTTTTTTAAGGACCTGAATTATTGACAGTAATGAACATTAATTAGATTGCAATGGGAGCTTGTTGATGATTTTTACGATATTTTGATATAATTGAAATCCTATAAAATGTACGTAATTGACAACTAAAATAAATACTTACATAAGCAAAGCATTAATAAATTACACATCGAATTGGCGATTTTAATTATCTATATAAGGATTTGTCACAAAAAGTCAAGATCTTCAAGACCTAAATTTTTGGGTCATTAAATTATTAGACGCATACAATATACTATGTAGTAGTACAGCTATACAGTAGACTTTTGGACATGAACCTTTGAAACTATGTCCATTTCTGGCCATATTTATTTCCCCATCAAATCGAATCAAGTCAGGTAGAAAGAGCAAAATAAGGTAATATCTTATTTAAATAGTTTGGTTTTGCCAAAACTTCAAAACTCCAAATTTCCAAATAAGTAATAGGCACTTTTGTAGTAATAAGAAATCTCATGCTTATCATAATTATGACAAATGTAAATCTATTAGTTCAAGCTAGGCATTTGCTCAAATTATCAAATCTGTAATTTGTCTCAATTTTTTGTAATTGCTTCAGACTATCTACCTATAGTACTTACTACTACTTACCTATAGTATTTGTAAAAATTCATTCATATTGCTCGAGATTATTTGCTCACTTTTAATACAAGTAACTATTCGTATAAGAAAATAATCCGGAAGAGATTTTAGATTACAGATTACATTTACATATACATTTGAGTATATTTTTTGAAAAATAAGAAGGTCGTTCTGTCTCTACAATTTTTCTACTCTATTTATAAAATCCCTATACTATCTGTAGTACTTTTGAAGGGGGACTATTCGTATGTACAGATTTCAGTATGTTTTGAGATAAGAATGAGATTGGAATGTGTCTTTACCAGTGATATTTTACTTGTAAATTTACCCATTACTTACTACATAGTACTAGATAGGTACATACTTACTTACAAGTAATCTGTTCGTGTTCATCATCGTCTAAAAATAGTTTGAAATGAGCCTGGTCTCTGAAAAAAAATCCGGTTACTTTCGGGGTTTAGTACCTACATATTTAACTCATTTCAAAAACTCAAAATTGATCAATTTCTCGGGGAAATTTCCATCCTTCCCCTAGAGAACTAAATTTCTTGTCCCCTACAAATACACAAATACTAGTACAAATTCTTTATTTTATTTTAAATTTAAAGACAAGAGGATTTACCCAGTCATATCAGTATCAGTAAGGTAGTAAGTATTAGCTAGGTACCTACAATATTTAGTTTAAAATTTTAAAAACCGAATCCTCGTAAGATGTTGCTTCCATTTCTTATGCGATGTTGAGAATTTCTTTGATGATTTTTGAACCTAACTTATTCAGTTTCCATATCCTGTCCCCGAAATCGGGCACATCACTGCACTACCATACCACCTCCAGATTTTTAATTTTTAAATTTTTTTTACCCTATACTACATACATACACTTTGTTATTCTTTATAACGACATTACGAACGAAATATTTTCAACCTACCTATACGAGTATCAAAAGCATATATTTGATATCTAAATTACAGATAAAGACTACTATAAAGTATCTGTTTACAATTTTTATTTTTATCAAGTATATCTTATTACCATATCTAATTGCTTTGAACAAGACAGGAGCCAGTCAAATTCTATTCAATTCCAGTTTATTCATTCCGTTCTATATTTCAATTCTTCAAATTGTTTACAATTAATTATTACTGATAAAAACTTATACATTTGGTACTACAGAACTCGTGGTTTTAGTACTAGACTTTTGAAATTTTTGCAAGTTCCATTATACTCTATAGTAGGATACAGTCGATTGGAATTAAACGACTGTGTTATTTAAATTCAAAAATTCAAGCCATCGTTTGTTTAAAAGTTAATTAAAAGGGACGGGGAATGCCAAATCTGATATTTGTGCAAAAACCATAATAAATTCAAGTCAAAGTCAAGTGATTATTATTGACATAAGACTTTTGTGATTATATAAAATACCATACTAGTAAGTACATACATATATATCTTAGACTCTCTAGACTCTATAAGGGCAAGTTTATTGAAAAAAATATTGTGTCAACTTGTTGATCAATTCTTGTTCTCTATAAGAATTCAATATTCAAGATTATAACGAAAGTGAAACCTATTGAATAAGCCGATTTCCAAGCCTTATATAGACATTTATAAAGTCATATTAACTCAAGTTATACTATGATAGATACAAGTACTTAAAAGTACTTAAAAAGACCATTTAAAATTTAAAACTGTTGATTCAATATATCTGACTGTACGAGGTTTACGAGGGGATAAGTAGAGATTTATTAATGACCCGAGTTATCAAGATCGAGATATAAAAATGCATTAATATTCATATTACAATATATTGTAAAGCCTAATCTACCATAAATACATACCTACTTACTTATAAATACTTATAAAAGAACTATTTGCAAATACAAAAATACTCATAATTGTGTCCTCAATACATATAAATAAAATGGAATTTATTTGAGCAGATGGTTCTGTTCATTCTTTGAAATAATTGTAATTAAATACTTTTAACTATTCTACCTCTATATAATTATACATTTATTGTGGAAAAACCATTTATTGTAACTGATTTGTGACACATAAATAAGCCTTTATAAACTAGTAGTATATTTGCAGTATAGTAAAAATGGATTCTACAAAAAAAGAAAATTCGCCGGTACAGATAGTTGAAAGTTCTACAGATTCGAGTGCACAAAATCCCGATAGAGATCGAGTATTAGGAGTTTTAAACCCTGAGGAAGTTGATGGTGGTGGTGCTGATGGTCGTAGTAGAGGGAGCCCAATTGGTCCACAAAATGCACCAAAGAATACCAGTCGAAATAGTCCAAATGATGATGGTATTAAAAATAGAAACAAGACTGACAAAACCCGAACTAATAATACTCGTGAAACAGTTGAAAAAGTTTATCGAATGTTAGAGAAACATCAGCACAAGGCCACCTCATGTGAAGAGAATGAATTTGCTCAAACTACTACTAGTACTAGTAATCGTCATCAAAAGGCTGCGAGATCATTTAAAAAACCAACTAGAGATACATATACTAGGACTAGTAGTAGTACAATTACTGATGATTCTGATGGTAGAAAAAGACAATCAAAGGGCTCTGAAGGGGGTCGATTTTATACTTCAGGTTCTGGAAAGCAACGGTCTCGAATCTCACCACCTTCAGCTTCAAAAGACAGGTCAAATAGGTCGAGTGCCAATTCTTCTACAAAAACTTCACCTGATCGTGAGAGGGTCGTAACAGTTGAAATAGACAAAAGTACTGGTAGTTCTGTAGAAAGACTTGATGATAACTGTGATAATGATAATACTAGTATAAATAATCCAAATGTAAGTAATGAAGAGATCAAAGAACTCGAGAGACTTCGATGTCCAAGTGTTTCCAGTGAAGTCATCTCAGAACGTGAGCAGAGGAGGCGGAAGAGATGCTCTGATTACCCCGGATTCTCATTCGGGTTTGGATCTGTCTTCATGTCCGATACGATGATGAAGTTTAGCATTATTAGAAATGAGCTGAGTAATGTTATAGCTGGCCAATTAAAAAGGGTATGTTTTCTCAAAAATAATTTAATTTTACTACATAGTACTACCAGGGTTGGAAAATTGAGTTTTTTTCCCCAAAAAATATGAACTTTTGTACTTCGAACTTTGACATGCAAATTCACAAAAACATGAAATGTGAAACTTATACAAATCTGTATAATATAAATAGGTACAAGACATAGCGTCAAGAAATTTAAGAAATTTTGAGAAAAGTACCCTACCTACATTTTCTGTTTCAAATGAAATTTTATTTTATTTGGATAGTTTCTTTAAAGAAAATTTCATGTTTTTTAGGAAAATTTTTGAACTTTTTGTCAAATTTTTTAAAGAGATATCTGGGTTTTTTTAGCAATCTTAGGTTAATAAAATCATAGGTAAATGAAATGACATTTGATTTAGATTTAGATAGGTCCCAAAAACCCAAAATTCTCGATATTTTAAGCCTTTTTAAATAGTCACAACCCTGTTTTTTATTACCTATGACATAGTAAGACATTAGATACAGAATACATTTGAATTTGTAATTTTAAGTTTTTAAGAGTACATATTACCTATATACTATGTATACGAGTTGAGAGAGAAATTTTATTTGGCAGAGATTTCATATCCACATTCCAATGCACTATGACTATAGGTCCATTTCCATTAAGAAATTAAACCATTAAGTTCATATCTTTCTCAGAATCAGCAAATCAAAAATGTAAGTTGTTTAACTAGTGTATTTGATTTTTTGGCAAATCTCTTACTCATAGTAATTGTAGTAGAAGGTAAATAATACAAGTTTTAATTGCACATTACACTGCAAGTATTTTAAAATTCAATAAGGCTCCGTACTCTGTATACCTATATCAGTATCGAACTTGTTTTCAAAAATCTAAAGTAGAATTAGGGACAATGGTATCATAAAATATTTTGACTTGTCTCATATTACAAGTAGATACTTGTCAAATTTTACATTTATGAATGAATTAGATGGGCATTTAAAATTGAGAATCAAATTACCTTTTGGACAACTGTCCATATAAAAATTGTGTAAAATGTTCATTAAAAATTCTGTATAGGTATGTAGATACTTAAGAAAACTCCTCATAATATTGATTTGAATAACTTGAATTTTCTATTATTTTTGAGAATTTAGAGATCAAATGTGAAAGAATTATCTACGAGTAAAAATGTCTCAAGATTTTCAATAAGAATCACATTTGTGAATAGTGCATATAGGATATAATATGTACTTGATAATCTGCAACTATTTGTCCCTATAAATTTGAAGTAGGTACTCTATAAAAGGTATATTTTAAGAATTTTACATTAAATCTCAAATTCTGTCAACTTTTTCTGCATTTCTTGAGGTCATATAGGGGTTAATAAAGTCATGAAAAATCTACAAAAAAACGGCAAATCAAGGGGGGTCTAATTCAACATAATTTTTTGACTAATCTCTAAACTCTAATCTGCATACTGACTAATCAAATGTACATTATACTAATTCAAAATCCACGATAACTACCAACCTATCTAGTTACCTACAAGTACCTACCTAAAATTATGAAAATTTCAGAAAATTTGCAAAACTTTTAAAAATTTTCAGGAAAAAGGTCATTGATCTTGAAGGGTATTTAAAAATACTTCAAGTTGGAAAAGTACCTGAGGGTTTTGTAGGATATTTTCTGGGTCTAGATTAGTTCGCGTTGTTTCACCTAGAAGTTGTTGTTGGGTTGTAGGTTGACGCTTTCGTCCACTCCCATTTAAAAATCCCATGATATTCTCCATAAGAGAAGCACATACATAGGTACTAGTACAGATACATAGGTACTACATAGTACATACAGTAGAATAGAGCTAAATCTATGTATAAAGTATAAAGTATAAAATTTCGAATGAAACTATACCCTATACATATACAGTACAAGTACAGTAAGTGTAGAGAAGTCAAAAGAGATATTCTCTCTGTCTTTCTCATCAAATCAATTGAAATTGAAACTTAAAAATAAAATTTATATCCAGTTTTAATCCTTAAAATCATACAAATCATTTGGAAATTTTATAAAAAATCCTAAAACTGTCAGTTGATCCATTTCTCTACAAAATATTCAACAATTACCAAAGTGTTCATTTATAGAATTGGTCAAAAATTGAAAGTTTTTTGGGATAGTTTTGTCTTTTTTGTTTGTGTGTCGGTTGGTTGAGTTGCATTTGTTCATTGCGGTTTTGGAAATTTGATAAATTTTTATAAATATCTTACGAGCTGGATAATTTATTGATAAAGAATTCAGTAATTATGTCTACACAAATACAACAGGGTGGTCTGCTCGATGTTCTCAAAAAGAAGATGAGACAGACCAAAGATGAGATGGAGAAATATAAAGAGGATTGTGAGGAATTGCAGAAAAAATTCAATCTAGAAGTTATGAGGAGAGAGGAAGTAAGATAATTAAATCCTACAGACTAATTAAAAAAATTAGAATATTTAAATTACCCTAAAGACCAAATTATGATAAGATTTGACATTTCATAAAATTTGTAGAAATTTTTACAAATTTCTCTACACTTGGTTAGGATTACAAGTTCGATAATCGATAATCCAATCAACTATCTGTAGAGGCATTTTGACATTTGACTTTGACATAAAAATCATAATCTCTTGAATAATTAGGATAATCTTGGATTAAACTGCAGATTTCAATAATTCAGGTGTTTTTAATACCCGGTACCGGTTCCAAATTCCTCGTAGAGGTGGCAAGCATCACCTAATGATTCAAAGCAATATGTTCTAACCCTTTACTATACAAAAGTAGTAGTAGTAGGAAAAAAACTCATTTTTTTACCTGATCATTTTAAATTACAGGTGTGTTTAATACTTACTACTACTACAAATATAAAGTCAGGATAAGTATGTACAAAAGTAGTAGTAGTTGTAGGACTTAAGTATAATGTATTGTATAGATTAAAAACTAACTTGTTCCTAAAAACTTTTAAGGTTTAAACTTTTTTTTTGGGTGATGAGTCACGTTTCTTTTATCTACCTTAGTTTAAGTAGTAGTTAAAGCTTTGGTTCAATTTTCAATTCCATGGTATACCATGGTATCATTCTATATAAGTAGTATATACTATAGTAGGTAGGCTGTTCTCGAAATAAATTGTAAAAAACTCAAAAAAAAGAGATATGATATGAAGTGCAATCCGATGTTATCAATACCAATATTTTTTTACCTTCAAACTTCAAAGTGCTTTTTCTCACAAACCAAACCCTTTTTTAAAAAATTTCGAACCATTCCTATTGTTCTAGTAGTATTTACAATTTGCACTTTTTTTGTTTGAAAATTTCGATTTTATTACAAAGCTAAATATTTCAAAAACAAGTCAAGTTCATGCCCTTTTAAATACAATAATTTCTAAAACAATAACTATTAGACCTCGTAAAAAGTACTTACATTCTATTTTCTATAAATGATAATATACTTAGGTATAGTAATTTTATGTGAAATCGATCCAAATATTTGATTTTGATATAATCTTATGAGATTTTGTAATCTTATAATTCTAATCTAGGGATAAGTACTATCAGTATCTGTAGGTACCTTGAATTCTAAGCTAATGGCATCTTTATAAGGAAAGCTCAACTTTGTTAGTAATTTGAAATTTTTGGCTTTGCCTATTTTGAATTTTGACTGTCTTATCCTTTTTTAGATTTTTCTTTTTCTTATTTAATCTTGGAATGGAAAGGACAAGAATGATTCATTTTTGGTTCATTTGTTAAAATACAGTATACTATAAGGTATAAGGCTTAAATACACTATAGTGCCAATTTAGTTGTCAGAATTTTTGCGAGGTTAAAGTATCCTTTCAGTGATTTACAATAATGTATGAAAAATAGTCAAAAATTAATGATATTCATACCATCTACATATGTATTAGATTAGACAGATTTTTAAATTTTACACTTGACTAGTCTATAGTATGATCTGTAGAATTTTTAGAATGGTGAGTAATACAATGATTCAGACTTGAAACTTCAACAAGTTCTAAAATTCTTTTATATAGTTGGGTAGATATTGTATCTATTATTTTTGTAAAATGTTGTAAGGTTTTATTTAGATCCATATTTGGTTCTCGAAAATTTAAAAATAAACGAGATGAAAGAAAAAACTTGAATATAGTTTAAATTAAGTACACCTATGTATATCAATGTAGGTACTTGAATTTTAAATGTAAATGTTACACATATGGATGATTAACCTCAAAAAACTAATAGGCACTAATGATGTCCCAATTATTTCAAAAATCAATCTTGTTTTTTAAACGAGGTTTAACATCAGTAGGTAGGTACATGTAATTGACAACATTTTGGTTCAAATATTTTTGAAATAAAGATAAAGGAAAACGCTCTTTAATATCGAAAAATTGTGACCTTCATGACATTTTTAAGTACAGATATTTTGCTTATAATTTGATTTAGCTAGGTTACTTTTATGAGGATGGTTTTTACGTGGCCTTTTATGGGGATACCCAGTTCCAAAAATCAGAATTTTAAAGAAATATTTCTAAATTTGATAGAGAATTAGTAGTAGTGATCTCAAACAGTTTTATTTTCGGACTTATTACTCTATCTGATGGTATTATGCGGTATTTGTGGTTTAGATTTCATTATTATTATCAACTATGGTTTGCTGTTTTTTTGGATCAATATTATGACCTATCTTAAGTCATTTTTATTACGATTTCTTTGAACTGCATAATATGACATTCGTATCCTATATGTACACTGTATTATGAGTTTGCACATTAAATTATATTGATTTTTCCCCCATATAAATTTTAATAATATGAAAGGTTAAGGCCTAGGTGTGGTGTAAATAAACCCATAATATCGTACTTAGGTAGGTATATTATCTCTTCCATTACATGATTACATGGGTGTAGTTGTTTTTTGAAACAATTTTGATTCAAAAATATTTCTTCAAAAATCTTGTCTTGTGCAAAATCATTCTTCCCTTATTTGTTCTTTAGACTGAGAGAGTTCTCTCTATAAATCTCAATTCAATTTGTTGTAAAAGGACATCCTAATGCCTCACAGTAATGGATAATATTTTAGCAAGTTCAAGTTGCTAAAATGCTAAAATGCAAAAATTTCAATAAGTAAATACTAACAATGTATGTACCTTAGTACTACCTACATAATGCTAGAGGTGAGAAAAAACGGAAGAACCTACCTACACACTTTTACACTAAAGCAAAAGTACCATTTAAAAATTTTAAATAAAAGATTCGCATTTCTATTCAACTCTTTTGGGGATTTTTGACGACCTTTGTTTATGGGAAAGACTTTGCCAGCTCTTTGACCCCAACTCTATCAGTATCTCAAAAATACTATTGTCTATCTATATCTATCTGTATCTGCACTGTTTTCTATAAGCATTTGTGCATTTTCCAGATTCGTATGTTACTATCTGTTCAAGTACTTATTAGGGGTAGAAAAGGATAGTTAGGAAACATTTTTGAAATGACATCCATATTCACCCTGAACCAGTTGGACTGAGATACCAACTGAGATATTTAAATGAAAGTATCTCTAGATACGAATATAGTAGTAAAAATTTCAGGCTAAAATAATAAAGTTTCAGACAAAAACTCAAATTTCAAAATCGTTTCTGAACTATCCCTAATCTACCTCTAGAGACCTATAGTAAGAAGCCTTTTCACCTTAACATTCAAATTGAATAAACATCGACTTCATGCATATATTTTATTGTACATTTTTTCCTTGTACTAGCACTAGTACTAGTACAAGTACAGTTCTTCAAGTCCCTTTTATATTTCTTGATTTGAATTGTTTTCGAAAGTTTTTATCGCATTTTGAAGCATAGGCACGTTCTCATTCAAATACATATAAGTATACTTATATGCATACTTGCAGTACTTTATAAATTGTAAAAAAAATTACAAGATCTGTTAAGTTTATAGGTTCATGTGTACAATATGTACTTGAAGGTACTGTGATACTAATATGTGCGTTAGATTTACTTTTAAATATTCAATTTATTATTCATGTACTGGCTGATATCGTGATCATGCATTCAGACCATATTAACTAAATGCAAATTATATTATGACGACTATTATATTTCATCAAATTGATAGATATTTTTAGCAAAAGTCTAGAGATTTAGAATTTCTAATTCCATCTATTCTACCCATACGAGTTTTATGCTACGTAATAAAATAATGGTCTATGATAAGACTAATTTACGATTAGAAATTTGAAGCTTATCTGAGCTTTTTAAAATAGATTTGAGCCTTAATTTTGAGATTTGAGGCTAATCAATCCTATCAGAATTCGAAATTTTTATAGATTTTACAGGTTTTATAAAGTCGTTAATTCAAAACTAAACAAAAAATTGCAAAAAATTGAATTATAGGTAGATATGTTTCTTCAAAATCATATAAATATGCTATCTTCGATAGTTTGTAATTTTTGAATTTGAGGTTCATTCATACCAAAAAAATTTAAATTTTAAAACTCTTAAAATGGTAAACAAGAAAGTATTTATTAGAGAAAGGCTGTTAATTGCTTAGCCCTAATTATCAGGCAGAATCTCTTTAATCTTAATCTCCTACGCAAAATTGAGAATACAGTAAATACCTACTACAGATACTAGTACTGAACCTAGCATTTAAAAAAGTACCGGCAATTAATTACCTACTCGACTCATAAATTAATTCTACCAACCTAAAGTCCATTAGTTAATGTCAAATTTTGAAAATAATATTCTATTTTTTCTACTAAATCCTATAAGAGTAGAATTAGAAGCATAGCCTAAGGCTTGTATCTTGTGGTTATCTCTGTATTCTATAGGACAACAAAGTATTTATAAAGATTTTTTCTTTAAAATACGGTAAAATTGCAATCTCAGACTCTTACAATTAGGATTTAGGTAGAAAGATCTTTGCAATTTGCTCATGATTTCTACTAGTATCTGTAGTGCCTAGATCTACTAGGTAGTAGTACTGTATGTTGGTCACTGAGACTCTCCTAATTATTATGCACTTGTCCTCCAAAAAATCTGAGAAAAGTTAGTTTTGGTTAAAAATCGAGATTTCGAAAAAATATTCACGAAAATTTCAAATCTCATTATAAGTAGATTACCTACCTATATGTAATTCAGGATTCTAGATTTTAAAATTAGATAAGTAGAGTATACATATAGTAGACTATGTTAAAAGTAATTTATTTTTTATAAAAAATTTACAAACAGGTAGTAATACTACTATGTAGTATTGTATTGATTAAGGAAATTCAAGAATTTCTATCTCATGCAATTCTTATACATACAAAACCATGTTGAACATGATCTTGGTTTGTATTTTTAAAACTTTTAAAACTTTACTGTACTTTTATGATGAGGATTTTGAGGGAGGGCGTATCTAATTAAAGTTCAACAAATTTGTCTATTGTCAATAGACAAGGTATACATACCTTACAAGTTACAAGTAGGTATAAAGGGGTCAAATTATAAATTAAACTTGACTAAAACACGTGTTTAAGACTAAACATACAGTACAGTAGAGATGTGCAAGTTTAAATTTTTAATTCAACGCATGGTTGACCTAAAATGAATTGAATGAATGGATTATCAAAATAAATGTAAAGTTAGACCGGAATCCATTTATTTTATTAGGCAGTATTTACAGATAGTAAGTACCTACCTACCTACTTGTAATTACAACTACAACTACCTAGATATGTTTTTATTTTTATAAAGTTATTTAAACCTTTAAAAATGCCCAATTTTCATCTAAATTTTGCTTATACTACGGGTATACCTACTGGTATTACATCCGATTCCGACAAAATTTAGGGATTTTTTAGGTGTCATTATTATACAGTAACTTATAGCCTTTATACAGTAAAGACTCGTAAGTGTTAAGTTAATTTGTATTTTGAAAAATGTAGAATATGTAGTAGTTGAAAGGGACTTTTCTGGAACTCCACTTGAATGGTTAAATGTATAGTATCTGTATCTGTATGTATATTTAAATATTTAAATATTCCAAGAACCCTTTCATGACAATGTGTAATAATTCAGTTGTAATAATGACAACACCTACAAGTACCTAATTCTAATTTCTAATATAAAGTTTGTGTATTTTTACACATCCTTTATAGAATATTTATAACATTCTATTCAGTAAAAAAGTAAATTAGTATAATATGTATACTGTAAAAGGATAGGATTTTGAATTACATAATATCTAAATGTGATGTTTCATCAATTTCATAAAATATTTTGTAGAAAAATAGAATCAACCTTCAATGAAATTTGATCCTAGGTTTTTTTGTTAGGGTAAATTAGATCCACCTTGAAGTTACAATTACAACTTGTAGATAGATACTGATACTGATAGATAAAAAAGCAATTGCATTTTTTATGTTGTAGGTACTTTGAATCAGAAATTTAGAAAATTTAGAATTCAAAATGTCATTGCCAAAGCTGTAAAGCTCATGATGCGAAAAAATGCGACAGATGTTTGATTATTAGTAAGTATAGTCAGATAGTTGGGATTATTTCATTTGATTTAAACCGGAAGTTTGTTCAAAACAGAACAAAACAAAACAATGCATATAAGAGGGAAAGTAATTTTAATTTCATGAATCTTACAAGTACTAGTAGTATTCATGTTAGTTATAAAAAGGATCTAATGACAATTTTAGAAAAATCCTGAGATTATTGTAGAAATCTCGATTAGAATTTTGTAAATGAACATTTTTTCAAGACTATCATAAAATCCTAATGCCACAGATCTGACATTTTCAAAAAAGTTAATTTTTGATTAACCAGGATTAGGACTACCATTAGGACTTTTTTCTAATTGTGATTCACATATTTAAAGCAAAGTTAGTTTAGATATCCCAGGTTCAAAAATATCAACATTTTTACCATTCAAGGGCGTTTGCAATTATAAGTTGAAGATTTTAATGGTTTTTTTTACCTGATACATCTGAAGTATCTATGATACTGAAGTATACAAGAAAGGAAAAGGGTATTTAAGAAGCATCAAGTAATAAATTATTTCCTTTTAAATTTAAACATCGTAATTCAAGTAGCTTGTTCAAAAATACTTAAAAACAGTTAATTAACTGTCACTATAAATAGTACTTACCTATATTATTACCCAAGTATCTATAATCCTATAAAAGACCTTAAAAATACACAGGAAAAAGGCTCAACACCTAAAGGATATTTATAAAAAATTTCAATAAAAATTGATAATACTTGAAATTTAGAGAGTTGTACCGGCTCTACTAGATCAATAATGATAAAAATTTTAGAAAAAGTCTCGATCTTTTATTATAAAATTATTTATCTATGAACTTGTCGTCCAAGCTTTCATTCAATTTACTAGTACTCAGAATTCAGTCAATGTACTCCATTTTGGCTCTTTTTGGCATTTGATTCTGTTTTCAAATTAGATATACCTAGTAGGATACTTGCTGATAATCTTGTCTACGCAAATTCTTATAAATCTTATAAATAAAAAAAATCTTGAATCTTGTCCTCAAATTCAAATATGAAAGAAAGTTAAAGCAGAGTCATTCGATTATAAACTTGTAGTTTGTATTCTTATATCAGTATACTATACATAGTACTTGTAGTTGTAGATATAGTACTTGTATTTTTATTACATTATGTAGATGGGCAGGTTGGTTAAGTTCAATTTGATCTAGAAAGATTTGAGAGAGACAGTACAATACCTTTTATGGTGATGCATAAGGCACTTTAAGTAACTCCCCATTTAATAATATTATTCTCGATTTAATATACCTATCCAAGTACATACTGTAATAATAAAATGGTACTTACTATGTATACTACTACATAGTAGTACAAGTAAAGGCAAAAAAATACAAAGAAAGGATCCATTGCATTCGTACTGGTTGGTAGGTAAAGCAAGAAAATAATCAAATATACTTTACAATAGTATACATTAAATATATACATTATACTGATAGTCCAAGTACAAGTATCATAAGATGTAAGAAAGTCTAAATAAATGACCTGAAGGCAAATGCATGAGGTGAAATTGTCTTTTAAATCTTTATTATAGGTATAGTAAGGTACCTACTTGTATTTTCTACAAAATATTAAAATACAAGTAAAAGAATATAAGTATGTCTTGTCTAGTACAAAGTACAAAGTACCTTTATATTATGAGATATGAGACTTCAAACAGATTTTTCAGTCTGATATTTGACTCATTTTGTCCAATTTCCAATTCTTACTTACGATTAATACAAACTATGTAAAGCATAATTTCTATATAATGGATCTCTAGCTCAAGATTCATTTTTACTGAAAAATACTGAAACAAAAAGGTCATTTTGATACATTTGAGGTATTTGAGATAGTTCAGAAGTGTCTTTTTATGTTTATTGACTATGCATTTTATGATTTTGTAAAATATTAAAAAACCTACTGAATGTCAAAATTTTCAAAAATGTTCAAAAGCCTAAAAATCAATATAGGTAACTAGATTTGATCTTTTAGACCTGATAAATTTAGATTAGATTGGATATCTGTAGATTGTGCATTGATAGAATATACAAGAATTTATACCTATCGAATTTAAAATTTGAATCGAATCGAATCGAATGGCATAATTTATTTACAGGTATTCAGAATTAGGAAATATTAATTTAGGGGACATTTTGTTTTCCGAGTATATCTACCTATATGTAGGTACACACTATACTGTATACTATCAAAGGTTTACAAGATATTATTTAGAAAATAACGATTGATAAAACATAGGAAACCATTTATGGCTTGAATGTGTCTTTCTAATCTAATAAAGAACTGAAATGATTGAAATGTATAATAGTAAATTTACATTTAGAAAATGAAACTGTCAAAATGTGCAATAACAATTGGCCGGTTTCTCTCATATCTACGAGTACTAGGTATAGTTAGAATCAGATATTTATTTTGGGTTTAAACATAATGGTTATTGGTTTTTAGCTCAAACTGTGACAAGCTTTTGTACTTATACAAAGTATTATTAATGAAATTAAATTGTTAGGTCTCTAGTACATTGTATTACTCGTACTAGACTAGGACTAAGGCATTGCGGCTGATAGAATAGAAGTATTTTGCAATAATTATTATGACTATGACTCCCTTGAGGAAAGTGATAGTGGAGGTAAAAGTATAGGCACTTTGACCAAAAATGATTAAAATGATGAAGGTGAGCCCATAAAAAGATACTCATAGAAAATAATATAAAATAAAATGTGTTATATTATGATATGATTCATTATAATTGCTTTTATTTAATCCTTGAAATGTGAAAAGGAAGGTATTTTCATAAATCATCAAAAATCCTTATGACATAAGCCTCAGTATATGTAGTATATTACACTAGAACTAGAATGTATTTTGAAAATTTATTAATTTTTTGAATTTTTCTTGTAAATTTCAGGCTGAAGCTGAAGTCAGCGCACTTAATCGTCGTATCCAACTTATTGAAGAAGATTTGGAACGATCAGAAGAGCGTCTTGGAACAGCCACAGGTTCATTTACTATAAAATTACATTTTTTTTAGAGAAAAACTGGTAAAAATAGACCTTCATTTTCGACTTTTTGTACCTATATTTTAATAAAACATGTCATATTTAATTTTGACAATTTTAGGATCAAATCGCTAAAATGTGGCCAAAATTAATCATTATTTTTCAAAATAGATTTTAAAACAAAAGCCATAATTTAAGCCTGAGTCAAAATTTCGGATTTTCAAATTTTTTTGTAGAATTTATTGACAAAAATGAAGTTCAAAATGAATGTGCCCAATTTACCAGTTTCTCTCTTAAATTTCCTAAATTTTTACTAATATTTTTTTTGTTTACTTTTCTAGTCAAATTGGCCGAAGTCTCACATTTGGCTGATGAATCAGAACGGTATTTTTAGATCTAAAAAATAAATGGGAATTTCGACGATAATTTTCGAATCAATTATTAGAGAGTTTTAGGGAAATATACTTGATAGAAATTCAGAAATCTTTTTTAATGAGTTTAGTAGGTGAAAGTATTTTTACAATTATTTTTAGCAGACATTTACTACCACTAGAACGGATTCAAAACCAATTATAGGACATTTCTATATAACTAATCTGTATTTACAAAAATTTTATCCCATGACAAATTGTATAATTTAAAAAATATGTACCTACCATACAGAGTAAGGAAGGCATTAGAAAACCGGAATAATATGGAAGACGATCGTTCGAGTGCTTTAGAGCAACAATTGGCTCAGGCAAAACTCATTGCTGAAGAAGCAGATAAAAAATATGAAGAGGTAAAAAATTCATCGAAAAAAATCTGATCAAATCAAATCAGATTTCAGATCACAATGCACTTTTCCAACCCTATTTCACACCTAAAAATCATATCAATTCACACAACATTTAAAAAAAAATTTGTTCAAAATCTGATGAAAGTTGATATCAGTCAACATTCTATTTATTTCCTAATAACTAAATCTCCCTATTATTATTACAGTTCTTTAATCTATAAAACTTAATTTTGTATGAATCATGAAATACAAATCTGCAGTCGAAGTCATCGAGCAAAACCATCACAATGATAGAAGGCGTTAAAATCCTTTATAATTTCCATCCACAGTATCTTGTTTAAATCATCTACAAATTCCTTACCATCATTTTGTTTATTCCTCCTTTGAAAAATCAACAAGTTAAACCCTTCCTTATTCAACTATACAGTACATAAATACATAAGTACATAGTATCTTGTAATAATGTATTTTGCAATTGCAGAACAACAAACTATACTACTGGCCGATATTATCTCTTCTATTTATTTTTTTGCATTTTTTTGCATGAGAAACTTCTGGGATATGCTTCTTCAAAACATTTTCGTGGTCATAAGTCAAATATGCATTTAGTCATATAGTAGAATACCATTAGAATTAGAAATTCATCAAGCATTTAAGCATTTAGGACCTTACTAGAGAACTAAAGTTTAAATTCTTATTTAGGATTTCTCAATACATACCAATGTGCATTAAGGATAAGTCAAACATTGAAAACAATGCCTTAAAAAGTCAAGAATTTAATGATTGAGTAATTGCACAAATAGTTTCTACTGACATGGACAATTACTACTGTTAGTAGACTTATCAATACTAACTAGGTATATATATAGTCATTCATATTATAATCAATATTCTTCTCGACAGCTTTTTATTGCCTTTTATAGCTTGGGTAGTTGTAGTCATATAATCATAAAATTCATATTTAAATAGGTAGGTCGATTATTAAGATCTTTACAACACAATTAGTATCAGGATTGGGCATCTAATCTATAGTTCTATAGACTTCATCTAGTAGGTGCATCATTTAAGATTTAAAAGTTACTTATCTACTTAAAACGATCTAATATGTACCAAATTGAATACTTTGTTCAGATACTTCTAATTTTATATTCAAATTCAAGTTTTTTGAATGAAACTTTGTATAATTTTGTATAAAATATTGAAAATATCTTGAACAAAGTTGACAATTATGTACTTTAATTATTGGGGTGGGTATTAATAAAATTAATTTTGGTTAAATATGGTATTAATTATGCCTTTGTCATACACAGTATGCGAAAAGTATTGGAGAATCGATCCCTCTCCGATGTAAGTATTTCTTAAAAAATTTAAGGGGAAAAGAGAGACAAAAACAAAACTAATTATTTTAATTATTAATATGATAATGTTAAACTAAAAGGAAGAAAGAATGGATGCTCTTGAGAATCAGTTGAAGGAAGCTCGATTCTTAGCTGAGGAAGCTGACAGGAAATACGATGAGGTCTTCTATTTAATTTCCATTTTCCAGTTGTAATTTTTAACCAAAATAATAATCAAGTTTTTCACCTTTTTCTGACTGTGTTTTATTAACATAAAAATCTTTGAAATTAATCGTGTTTGAAAAAAACTAATTCAAGTCCTTTTTTGTCGATTTATCCTAACAAATTTTAAGAAAAATTAAACAAACTAATCACAATTAGGTATTCATAACCGAGTTTGCCATTAATTAGAGAAATATTAGAGAAATCTTATCCATCTTTTGTAATCTATGTAATTATGGGGAAATAGGTTTTATTTTCATACTAAAAATTCTCAAAAATTTGTTTACCTAATTATGTCTTTGGGGATTTCTGTTCTTTTGTTCAGTTAAGATCTTCTATTGTCTTATAAACTTATAAATTATAATTCTTGGAGCAACTTTGCTTTTATTTTTTGGGGCTCAAAATATCTAATCTACTTTATATATGAGTAGGTATATATAAGATCTACTTTAATAATAGTCTCAGATAGGATTAAATATTTATGATAGGGAACTTGAGTAGTTAGTTTTCTAGATAACTTAAGTAGTTCTATGTGTAGATTAAATTATATTTTAGGAGATCAAAATTAATTGAATAGGAAAGTATCTCTACTTACTTTAGAGATACCATACCTTAGATAGTGTATTTATAAGTAAAAAAGATAAGATAAAATCCTTATTTCAAATCAAATCAAATTAGATGAGATTAGGAATTACTTAAGATCTAAAATAAATACACCGAGTTACTCAAGTATAATTTAATTGGATCGGAATTCTATGATTAGATATAGAAATTTTCACATCTTTCACTTAAGTAGGTATTAAGATACTTGTTCTAGTACTAGTAAGAGAAATTATTACTTAAGACATCATTTATGCTTCATAGCTCATAATTTATCATTTTTTTTTCTTCTGCTTTTCAAATTAACTCAAGATGTTTCAGTTCAAAAAATACCATTATTTGAAGCCTGAAATTCGTCCAAAATATACAAAACCTGTCTGTAATTTGCAAATAACATTATGTATAGGGGCTTTTATTGACCAAAAACTGTCCTTTAAAAAAATAACCTATCCTCAAAATCCTTACATCATATGCCAATAATAACATATATTTTGCTCAAATTAACTTACTAAAAAAATTAAAAATATTTGTGCTCACATTGTAATCGTAATCGTAACCGCAAATGTAAAAACCATAAAAGGGAAAGTCTCAAAACCAAGAACATTTTTGAATTTTTGTCAAAAAATAATTGAAATTTTTAATTGCCCTTTTATTAGATCATTTAGACCCATTATTCACTAAATCAAAATATCCTAAAAAGTTTCAAATAAGATACTTATACGAGTACAATCTGACGTAATTTTCATAATTTATTCAAATTCTTGGTTTTGAGTTGAGTTTTCCTTGTAAGTTCCAGCAATGTTTTAATTCTAACTTGATTGATTGATTAACCAGAAAAACCTTGTCAATTTTATGAAATTATGATGATACAAAAAGCTGACATAAAAAAATAAAAATTATGAATAAAGGTTGCCCGTAAATTGGCTATGGTAGAGGCCGATCTCGAGAGAGCCGAGGAAAGAGCAGAAACTGGTGAATCGTGAGTAAACGAATATCTCCTAGAATAATTTTAAAAAAGTTTTTTTTATAATATTTTACTTTACGCATATAACTTGTGTTAAATTAATAATAAAGTATCTGTAGTAGTACCCTACAGTACGATTATACAGATATTAACTATGTATGATCTGTACTAGTAAAAGCCTTTGAATTTAACTTTTTAACGTTTTGTGTTGATCGATTCTACCATTAGTATTTATGTGTGAAATTAAATCATAATATTTTTATCAGTCAGTTCATATATCTAAAATTTTCAAGACTTCAATCAAAACATTATGTGATGATCTGGTTTTTCTAATCTAACTAAAACATATATGTATACATAAGACTAATACCTATATTATATATTGACTATAACTGCTCTGCTTCAATCTAACAAAAAAAATATGACTATAATTCGAGCACTGTTGTAAAATTTACTACTTTGAAATATTATATTTATGTCTAATTTTGGCAAACGAATGCAGATTTGTTTAATATGAATACAGTTTAAATTCCCACAAGATAATTTTTATATCCTCTAAACTACCAGTATAGAGTATCTAAAGTATCCTTACCCTTCAAATATCCATTTGAATACCTAAATCAAACACTACTAGATACAAAATTTAAATTTTAAAACCCTTATAATGTAGTACAGTACACTTACACTTTGACAATCTATAAGTTTTTGAGTTTGAAACTAATCTTGTTTTTTGTGTTTTTTTTCTGTGTGTTTTTTCGTGTGTTTGTTTGGTCTAACTCGAAAGGTGGCTCGAAAATTGGTCATGATGGAACAGGACCTTGAAAGAGCTGAAGAACGAGCTGAGAGTGGAGAACAGTATGTTTTATTTAACTAATTTACTAACTAATATTAATATGGTTTTTTTGCATGGTGTTTCTAACATGCTTTTTTATGATTTTTCAAGATATTTTGAACCTACTGTATTTGGGGGGACTATTAAATCCTAAAATATTTTTTACTTTTTTTTGCAGAAAAATTGTTGAACTTGAAGAAGAGTTGAGAGTTGTTGGAAACAATCTTAAATCTCTTGAAGTCTCAGAGGAGAAGGTATTTTATACTATGAAAATGTGTACAATAAAATTTCAATTATCGATTTTATAAAGGTTCTAGTAATTATTATCTATCTATTAGTATTATAGGTACTTTAATTTCTACAGATTATCTTACAGATTTCAGATTATCTTTTACTATACTACTATCAGAGATCTTTCCTTAAATTCCTATAAAAATCACCTGCAAAAATTACCAGTAAAGTAAATGACAAATTAAAGTAGAGGTAGTAGAAGTTTGTCAAACTAACAAAATTTTGTAATTTTTACCCCCTTCTTATCAAATCAAGATTCAAATTAAATTTTTGTAAGAATCTTCAAGTTTTTTAAAACCCTTTTCTACTAGAATTTTAATTTTATAAGCAAATTTTTGTAAATTCAAATTGGACTTGAATTCTATTATTGATGGTAAACCTTTAGGCGAGACAACGTGAAGAAGAATTCAAAGAGCAGATTAAGGCTATGACTACTAGACTAAAGCAGGTATAGCAATCCCTACAAAAAAACTCCAAAAAAAAATGTCCATAAATGTCTGACCACGATCAAAATGGACAATTAGGACACAAGAACTGCTTGGATTTTTTTTTAAAAACCCACACACCTTACTATCATTAGTAATTTTTACATTTTTAAAAAATGGACTTTTTGAATTTTTTTAAATAGACAAATGTAGTAGCTTATAGTACCAATACAAGCCCTTATAACCTATAACCCACTAATTTTGGTGTTTTTGAAAATTGATTTGATTTTTGATTAATAATTTTTATTAACTATTTTAATAGACTTTAGCTTAAATATCAGTATGAGTACATGTCCTAACAAAATATCCCCAAAGTATCCTTTTCATGTTTCCTCTGTCTCCATAATATACTCGAATATGTCTAGTCAAGTCTAAATTTTAATTTGATTCTATTTCAGTTTTACAAAGGATAGGTCTGTAAATTCTACATTAAATTAGGCTTCGATTCAGGTTATATATCAGTGATAGATACTTAATTACTACTAGAATCAGGATACAAGAATATATTTCAGAATACAAAAAACTTAAAAAATTATTGACCTTAGGCAAATCAACGAGAGGAGGAGTATAAACAACAGATCAAAGCTTTGACTTCTCGATTAAAAGAGGTAAACATTTTACAAAAAATTCAGGAAGAAATACACAAAATTTAGATTTTCTAAAAGACAAACAACTAAATTTTTCACTTGAAACAACTCCTATTTATGATATTTTAGAAGATAATTATCAAATATGACAAATTTGACTGACATTTTGTACATACTTGAGCTTACTAGGTCAATTTATATATCAAATCTATAGAAAAATTAGAATATTTCACAATAGTCACTATTCTACAGATACTATTATATTACAGATACTACAGATACTAGTAGAATACGATATTCTACTAGTTTTAAGTATTCTCTATAATCAATAATCAGTAGTACTCCCTACTAGTACTTATTACAAATTATGTCAAAAATTATCGAGGTTTTTAGTCTTGTCCGATTCTTAAACTTTATATTTGAGAATCTACAGTTTAAGTTTTGAGTAATTGGTCGTCTTGTTTCAAAAATTGTCAAAAAAAAATTGTACCTTTCCTTCTATCTGTCTCCAATTACTAAAATTTTTACAAATTTTTCATCTGTCTTTATTTACTATCTATATCTATATCTATACTATATACTTTAACTACTACTCGTATAAATGTAAATATGAATCGTCTAAAGTCTAAAAAATAATATGTAAGTATGATATGAGGCATGATAATGATAATACAACAAAAGGTAATTTTATCAATATACAAATTACCCACTCTTAAAAACAAACTTTTTTTTGATTCATTTAACTAACAAAAGCCTTGTTTCTTTACTTTTGAATTTTCTAAAAACTACACTATATAAAGTAATATTTACATTTTCACAAATATTCTAATCTTAAGATCTAAATACTATTCTATTCAATACGATAATCTGTAATCTAACAATGAGCTATAATTTCAAAAAAAAGGAAATTTTGTAACAATCAGACAGAAATTTCCATTTGTTTGAAACAACTTTGATAATCTGTATTTTCAAAAAATTTCCATTTGAAAGTTTTCAAAAGCTGGCTTTAAAATGCTGTTTGAAATCTAAAAATAATTCGAGTCATTTTAGGAAATGATAGAGATTTGAAAAGAATCTAAGAGAAGTTCCATATTGTAAATTGTAGATACTATTAGTACTATTGCAAAGTAGGTACTTTGTACCCTATAACAGTAAAGGGATTTGTGTCATTTCCATGTCACAAAATACAAATAATCCCTATTGTTAAAAACTTGTTTATTTCCCTTTTTATATAAATTAAGAAGCTTTTTTTTGAAATCTGAGGAAATGAAATGAGATTCGATTGTCACAAGAAAAAGAAAAGTTTACTACATAGTTCCAGCAGTACTATT